>JADLZN010003031.1:282500-326427 GCA_018155175.1 Sinocyclocheilus anophthalmus
CCAAAACCCCCTTTTGAAAGACATTCTATCCTGACTGAAATATCACCAAGACACACTTGCCAAGGTCTGACAAACATGCAATTTATTGTCTAATACTAGAAAACGAGGAAAAACATGTCATGAGAAAAATGAAATTAGACCCTTCATAGGAACAGCTAACAGAGGAATCATCAGAGGAGTCCATTAAACATTCAGATGTTTAAGAGTAACGCAATAACTGCGTAACCGATGCCATGGAAGGGTATAGAGATAGATAATGAACTTTCCCCTTCAGGAACTCGAGCTGCGTCGAGATTCGCTTTGGGAACGCCCTTGCGTGACCGCGTTCTGAAGCACGTGTCAAATCCGTCCAATGGAGCAGCGAGACGTCACGAGCAGGGTGACGTAAGCACCAGAAAGCATAAAAGCGCATCCGGCCGAGCGCCACCCAGCTTCTGCCCTTCAGTAGCGCTCTGTGTATGTGTCTGTCTATTTACTGTTGTCTGTCCGCACAAGCACTCATATATATAAAACAATGAGAAAGTCTATGGTGAGCGAACAACATTACAAACGCTGTGTTTCTCCCTGCCCACGATATCTGGCGGCAGGGAATACACACGATTTGTGTGTCGTTTGTTTAGGAGCGAAGCATGCACGGTCAGCTTTCGAGCAGCTGATTGTCATCACTGCGAGCTCTCGCTGCGCACGCTCCGCTCTCGCCTGGCTGCGTTTGATGAGAGCGCCCAGGCTCGCGATCCCACTGGCAGCGGTCCCGCTGTTGCCGAGGCACAGCACAGACTGTTGTCGTGGGGATCGCGGGTGGATTTAGAGGAGGGATCCGAGACGGGCTCGTCCTTTTCTCGGTCCTCACCCGCTAGATCCGCGGCTCTCTCTCTCTCATGGTTCGGAAGCCCGCGCTGCGGTTTCCAGATCACAGCCTTCACGACGGGGGCCTTCCGTTTTCCCCGATCTCCATGCTGAGGTGTCAAGATCGTGGGAGAAACCGTACTCATCCCGTATTACAGCCCCACAGTCCTGAATTATTCAAAAGAACATCGTGGGGCTGAATGAGAAGGGATATGGGGCGATGCCGGCGGTGGAACAGACGCTCGAGAGCTATCTGTCCCCGTCCTTAGCATCGTCCCTGAAGGCCCCGAAGCAGGCCCGTTAGGTTTACATCGAGTCTGGTTGGGAAAGCTTTTACGGCGATAGGTAAGGCTGGTGCATGTTTGCACACCATGGCAGTGTTACAAGCATACCAAGCTGACCTACTCAGGAGTGGGGCTGCTGAGCGGGAGCAGCCCAAACCATCAAGCTCCTCATATCGCCAGTCTAAAAAAACAGAGCATTGCAACCCGCACCCCTCCACAGAAAGATCGGGTGTCGGGGCGAGGCTCTCAGTTGGGGTCTTCTAGACCGAAAATGGATCTGTGGACCGTTATTTTGTCTAAGAGGACCTTGGCTAAACTTTCCTACCATTGCCAGGTCCCTGAGGGCAGCCCCTCCTGGGGAGGAAAGGATAACACCTCATTATACGGTGCCCAATCCTCCTCAGTGACCTCACGGAGGCTTATTAATACCCCTGCCACGCTCTGTGCTTCAGGGCTCAGTGAGCTAAGACGAGCGAAAATCCCAGCTGCCACCCAGCAACGGTACGGCACGGGAGAGCTCGTCCACTCAAGTGAGGGTGCTACAGCAGTCAAGTCGTTTGTTCCTTCAGTGCCCTCACGGAGGATCATTGATACCTCTGCCACCTCGGTGCTTCAGGGCTCAGTGATTTCTGACGAGTGAAATTCCCAGCTGCCGCCTGGCAACGGTACGGCACAGGAGAGCTCGCCTTAGCTGCTTACCACGCCCTTCTAGGTGGTCAATCATTGGGAAGACACCCACTTGCCACTCGTTTCCTCCGTGGCACCCTGAAGGCTGAGGCGGTACAGCGCACCAAGGGGCCCATAGTACTTCTGGCATTCTGTCCTCCTCCATTCCAGAAAGTAGTCCAAGAAAGGCTTAATCTGCTCTGTCCATTTCGAGCACTGGACCCTTTACGCACACAGAGCTGCCCGTGGCGTAGGGCAGATCAGTTTTTTGTTTGTTTTTGGTCCGCCAAAGAAGGGATTTCCGGCGACCAAGCAGACTATGAGTAGGTGGGTGGTTGAGGCCATCTCACTAGCCTATGAGTCCTCTGGCCTCCCGTCACCTATGGGGGTCAGAGCGCACTCGACCAGGAGTATGGCGGCCTCCAAGGCTTTCAGCTTGGGTGTGGCCTTGCAGGACATTTGTGCTGTGGCAGGCTAGTCCTCTACGCACACTTTTGTCCGTTTTTACAACTTACACCTGGCATCTACCCAGGTTCCCAAGTTCTCTCTTCATGATGTGCCCGCAAGATACACACACAGGCAGGGACATGGTAGTATGGCGCAGTTGGTATTCTCGTTCCCAAAGCGAATCTCGACGCACCTCGAGTTCCTGAAGGGGAACGTCTCTAGGTTACGTATGTAACCATGGTTCCCCGAGGGAACGAGACGCTGCGTCTCTTTGCCATACTCCCTGCATCCCTGCAGGTGCTACTTCATCGAAGCTGGGTGGCGCCCGGCCGGATGCGCTTTTATGCTTTCTGGTGCTTACGTCACCCTGCTCGTGACGTCTCGCTGCTCCATTGGACGGATTTGATACGTGCTTCAGAACGCGGTCACGCAAGGGCGTTCCCAAAGCGAATCTCGACGCAGCGTCTCGTTCCCTCTGGGAACCATGGTTACATACATAACCTAGAGACGTTTGTTATGTAACTGACAAAGACATATCAACTTGTTTGGCCCATCTAGTGTACTGTATCTAGGGATAAGATATAATAACACCACTACAGGAGAAGACTGAGCTATAAGACATGTATCACATTAAAACTAAATCATGAAGTCTTAGAAAAGAGACATTAATGATATATAATGAAAACATATGAGTACAATAACAGACTATTTTTTAAACGTTTCATTAAAAGTGCACAAGAAGACTATGTACTGCCAACCATCTTTTATTAGAATCCTGTTTGAAGTCACAAAGTGGACCCACTACAAACAGAAACAAGAATATATCTTGACAACTGTTAAATAATGATGACTAAGAGTGCATGATTCACATTTTGAATAGAGCGTTGCCATTCTGAAACTGAAAATGCTTAATTAAAAGACACTTGATTACTTCAATAAACAATATGGCACTTTTTGTAAGATACAAAGAAAAAGGATTCTTTATTCCTGGCAAATCGAGGCAATTCAAAGCAAAACAGTTTCAAGATTTCATTGCAAAGCTACTGAATAATAATGTCTGCACTGGAAAGAGATATGAATGACATTGATCAGAAACAGTTTCAGAATGGAAATCATTTTACTGCTCTTTTAATGCTAAAAATGAGAGCAGTCTTTTTGTCAGTGTCATTTTGAATTTGCGTGTTTGGTTTGGGGAAAGAAGTTGTCATATTTTAATTTATTTTTAGTTTAGGGCACTGCTCACATGCATTAGTCCTTAATGGCAGGAAGAGAGGAGACTGTGTCGTTTTTAAGAAATTCGTTAAAAAACACCTCCGGCACTCGGGCTGTAATTTCATAGTTAAAAGCAGCCTTAGATCTACTAGTATTGTATTCAAGAAAATAAGGCAAGAAAACCCACTGTTTCAATAAATGCTGAAAAAATGTAAGACCCAAAGCTTTTTTTTTTAATAAAAATAAATAATACAAATTTGCATCAATATTACATATAAACCAAAAGCTGCACTAAAGAGCTACACACAGCAAGAAAGAGCCCATCTCGGAGGTGACATTGCCTTAGTAACATGGGGTACTAGAAAGGCCAATTTGAAGGATATGCCATGCATACCAATGCACGCGTCCCCTTAAAGTTTACTTAAGACTACTTGTGGTAGGATATGTAATCTGATAGTAGTTTGTGAAATGGCATCAACCAACTAGAAAATGATTAGTTATAAGTCGGCAAACCAATGAATACAGAGTGTAGAGATGGGGGAAGAATATTTAAATGTCAAACAGTTAAAAAAACACGGTGAGCATGATTATAGCCATTGTGTCTGTTATGGATACATTTTTTTTTTTATATGGGACAAAATTGGCGGTTGGCCATAATAGATGCTCACATTTTCCATTTTGAGCAATGATCACCACTTAGTTTACTGTCTGTACTAATGCGTGTAGGACTGGAAAACATAGCCCCAGCAGAAACATACTCTCATATAGGGTGTTACTTCAAGGTCTCTGCATTCAAACTCAATATTTCGCAATGTCTAGGGCTGTCAATTGATACAATTTTGTGAGATCTAATTAATCACACCCTTTTTTTGATTAATCACGATTAATCGCACACTTTATGAAATTAAGCATACATCATTTATCTTGTTTAAATGTTGTTGTGGCCTCCATTTGCTATATCCAGCCAAAAGTAAACCAAAACAAAAGTGAAAGGGATTTGATTCTCAAAAAATTTTGTTTTGATTTGTTTTCAGACTCCAGGTAACATCCCCTGCAAGCTTGTTAAGATACATTTGATGTCTTTCAAAAAGGCCATGTAAACTCCAAAAAGGACACCAAGACCACCAACATTCTATAAGCGAGCCCAATATGTAAGCACATATGAAAAAAAAAAAATCTGAATTTTTTAGTAGTGTACAGTGCACAGCAAGAGGCTTTTTTACATTTTTAGAGAAGCCAAGTTGCCGGTATACCGAACAGGACACATGGGGATGCCAAAACAACCCCGAAACCAACCAGCCTGCTGAATGCATATATCCCTAAGTACACGATCCATTCAGTTAATACTAAAGCACCCAGCAACATACCATGACAAATCAAAAATTACGCGTGAATGTGTGTGGTAGGAAACACGTGAAGTACTGAAATGTTCGGATAGTGCCTTAATACAATGTAGCGATCCAGTGACTCCAGAGCACTCATACATCATTATTATAATGGACTCCGCGTGCTTAGTACGACTCCTCGTACGCACCGCAATCTTACCTTGTTGCAGTCTTCATCCATCAAAAACTTACTAGACGGACTGGTTATCCCAGTAGAGAAACAAGTAGTTGACGTCTCATCTCGGCCTACAGAGGTGGATCGTGTTGAAATTCCGTGAAGTTTGTACTTCACACAGCGCAACGTGTAAGGGCTTGCGCTCTTCAGAGACAATCACACAATATGACAGAGCTAATTTTTAAAGCCAAACACACTGGAATGAATAACTCACTTAATACGTGACGCGAGTCTCTGTTCTCTCTGCAATCTCTGATGTAATCAGCCTGGTTTCCTTTATATTAGTGTTGTTTTGGACGGATTGTTTCAATGCATTCGCTTACTGGATCATTGGACTGAAAACTTTCCCGGAATTTAGCGGCTTAAAATGATCTAATCGCAAACAGAGAAGCAAATTTGGGTTAAAGTGTTAGAACAGAAATTGTGCTTCAGTAATTTTGCTTTAATTGCGTTAAATTATTTTAACGCATTAAGGATGTCAAAATTAATCGCATGCGTTAAGCCATTTAACGATGACAGCCCTAATTTATATATTTATTAGGTCTGTAATAAGTGGGATTAATGTGTTACAATAATGTTAATGTTACAGTAATGACTGTTAGCCCATACTTAAAGCATTTATCTCATCTGACATGGAAAAACCAGACAGAATAAGTAGTCCAAAAGGAAAACAAAACCAGGATAGTGCATGCGAGGTAAATCCCCACTAGGTGCATCTGTGTTGAGAGTGCACACAAACTGACAACCCAAAGTGCTGTAGTATTATTTAAATATTGAGTCACCTCCAGTAGTGCCCTGAATATAATGCCTTTTGAAGGCTGAGCGACAGTTACAGGTGCATGATAATGCAGTATAATACAGCTCAATGATCAAAGCAGAGGAAGAGGAAGCCAGCCCCTCAGACACTCCACATCTAGCTACTGATTAGAGTAAAATAAAACACAGCATCACAGAAAAATACATGCCGGGTATTCATATTAAAACTTTTGACAAGTGAGTTCTAAAATTAGTAGATCAAATTATTTAGAACAAGGCTCTTCAAATCAATTATTTTTATATGCCTCCACTAAACTTGCATGTAAACATATACCGTGTTTCTGTATATGTTTGGGAATACCAAACCTGAACATCATCAAATCAAGTCTATTCTGCCTTTGACAATGATTGTATCTGTATTGCACTGGCTACATCTGTGTCCAAGTTAGAGGTTTATTCATATTAAATCTTTTAAATGTTGTTGTTGTTTTTATTCTTCTAATTAAAAACGATAGCCTTAAAATAATAAAATGCTTAACTGTTTATAACTTAATTAACTGAAATAAAAACTTACTTTTAGATTGAAATAGTATTTCAGCACATTTTTAGCAGTGTATTAAATGCTTTTCCAGTGTATCAAGGCTTAGGACATAAATACATTCAAATTTGTCATGTTCAAACATTTCATATTAATGAATTTCAAGAAGATAACTGAATACTTTGAAGGTTTCAGAGCATATATTTGAGTACTAAAGTAGCCTACAAATGCGACAGAGAAGAACAAACAATTATTGCACATAGTGCTTATTTTATGAGCAAATGTTTGTCGGTGGAAAAGTGAGGAAAAGAAAGCAAGAAAGATGCAAGGAGGCATAAATAATGACTGAATCATTTTGGCATCACTGAAATTCTAAGTAGTTAAAGAGACTGATTTACAGCATTTTAGGGGTTTTCCGGTTCAGTCTAGTCAGGTGCAAACGTATCACTCCAATAGTGGGCAGGTAGATAACAAGTCTGCGGTGAGCCAGAGACTAGGAGGATATTTCATGAACTAGACACATCATTTAGCTGGGTGAGTCATGGTAACCATGGTATCAAACATGCCCTATCATTAGAGAGGAAGATTCTTATGTCTGCCATAGAGAGCCCCATACGTCAAAGAAGTGAGACTGATGTTAGTCATGCATTTCATGTCAAACTTCTTGTAATTGCATGACTTACAAGCTGAGAGAGTAACCTGGGGCTAGTGTTAAACATTTATTTAATGGTCAGATGCTCTAACCTCCAGCTCTAAGTGTTAAACTGAGTCATCTGCATAAGTATCAGTGATTGTGTGTTATTTATTGCTTGGACATACTATTCAGCAATAATGTGTGGTCATATTCAATGAAATCACAGGCAAAAAAGGGCCAACTGTAAATTTGTATAAGTGTAGATGTATGAAGAACGGCTCACAAAGCAGTCACTTTCAAACAATTCAGCTTTCTGTTGGTCAGTGTGGCAAAATCAATTGAAGCTGTTGCGAAATTTGCATTCTTTTATCCTCATGTGACATTTTTGATCATGAGAATTCCTGTTGAAATGACGGGATTTTGTTGACGAAAATTTGACAAGCAATGGTGAATGTGACCACACCTTTAGCCATGTTCAGTGTTATGAAGGTTACTTTAGAAATGTAATAGGTTACAGATTACAAGTTACCCTATTTAAAATGTAATAAGTAGTGTAACTATTTCAATGATTGATTTCATTTGATTACTGTTCTAAATTTTCTAATGAATATTTTCTAAACTGTTATTCATTTTCAAACATTTAGACCAGGCAAGGTTAATAATTTAATTTAGCACCTATAATTAGCACCTCTTTTTACTTTGAAATCGAGGTTAGTTAAATATTTTAAATCATAACAAGATATAGTTTAATGATACTGTTTTTTCAATCAAATCTTTGCATAGCTATGACAGGAAACACTAGCATCTAACAATGCCTCGGAAAAAGAAAAAGTTAATCTTAAAAAAATAAAGCATATACATAAACTCAAACAGAAAATAAAACAGTTATCAAATAAAAAATAAGCATGTGTCGTATACTGTGTCCTAAACTCCTGTGGTGTCTCGTATTTTAAAGCAGTCAATGCAATTACATTTAAGTAACCCTAAACCAGACCCTAATACTAACCATATAGTAAGTACTACTGTATATATAGTTCATTAATATTACTCAATACTTAAATGTATAATTACACTGTAACAAGGACACCTTAAAATAAACTAACCTTATTTTGTAATTAAATTATGTAACTCTGTTACATGTAACTTATTGCTCAACACTGGCCATGGTTATATCTTAAAAGCTCACTATGGCTTTAAGAGACTTTTAATTGGTTTATATCCTGCTGTGCAAAAGAGAAATGACAATAAACTGACGTACAATGAAATATGTTCAGGGCCGGAATATTAGAATGTATGGGGAACTAAAGTTTAATCATCGTCTGCTTTTTCCTTACAGAATCTGGTCATATTGCAAGGTTTCAAAATCAAGTTCAAAAAAAAATTTTTTTTTTTTTTGGGGCCAATTGTTACCTTAATTAGTTATTTTTGGCATAACAATGTAGTTGGGCTGATTGAGTCATATGAAGTAATGATTTTAACTTCAATAAGACCAATTAATTTAGATTTCAGCATATTAGTGTTGTATATCAAATTTTTTTACAGAATATCAAAGCATTGGATATAAATTATTCCTAATTCCTCATGTTTAAACATTTCATATTAATGAATTAAAATTGGATAATTGAATACTTTGAAGCTTTCAGGGACTATATTTGAGTACTAAAGGGGTCTGCAAAAGCGACAAAGAAGAACAAACATTCTCACAGCACACCATTAGGAAGTCTATCTTTTTATGCATAAATGTTTTGTTTGTCAGTGGGAAAGTGAGGGGAGAAACGACATATGGGAGCCTACATTTACTTAGAGGCCGCTAGACGCCAGTGTCTGACGGGGGGGAGTAAGGGAGGAGCGAGCGATGGTGGGTCGCCGCGGACATTACGATGATCTGCTTCTGCAATGGGGGGAATTTCAAGCCTCTCGCCCAGGGAAATTGCATAATCGAAAAGGGTAGAATGCTTCTTATGCTATTATCCTGCATTCCTACAGGCCTGAATGCCCATACCTAGCTCCCATTGAGACACCTGTCTGTTCTCCCTCACCCCAGCATTACCCACCATCACTGCGCCGCATGAAGGAACGCCCCACTGGCATTGTTCCTCCAGTCTTCTCATTTCAGTTGTAATGTGAGCACTAGGGGTCAGTGATTGAGCTTTATCATTACAGGATAAGAATATTACAGGTAGTTTTGATGGGCGTACAACAACTTTGAATAAGCCTCACCCCCATTTACAATCCTGCAGTGATAGCTTCTGAAATTATCCTCTGCCAGATAATTGGGTTTATGGGATAGCCATGTTTTAGGTCCCCATGAGGAAACAAGCTTATAAATCATACAGAATTAAGTTTTTTGAAAATCTAAAAATGCAGAAAGTTTCCTGTGAGGGGAAGGTTTAGGTGTAGGGTTGGTGTAGGGCGAAACAAAATACAGTTTGTACAGTATAAAAACCATTACACCTATGGAATGTCCCCATAAAACATGGAAACACAACGTGTGTGTGTTTGATTTAACTTTACTATCATTCAGATATTGAAGTGTTTTTTGCATATTTCAGTGTTTCTTTGTACATTATTTTTTTATTTAAATAATTCATATTTTTATGATAGATTTTCATATTTTAACATGCAAAAATCTGGGTTTGGGACAAAGCAAAACAAAAATCTATACATAAAAGGCTTTTTTTTTAAGTATCAAAAAATGACAGCATGTTTCCAAGACAGTTGTAATGTGACCTTCATATTTTAAAAGAAAGAAAGAAAGTTGTTAGTTTTGATAAAAATCGAATTGAATAAAGACTCCCATTTGACTTGTTCTTGACTTGACTTTATTCCAGGTAGAATATAGTGCATGAGTCATATTGCCTACTTTTATGGTGGTTGTTTTTTTTGTTTTGTTTTTATTTTTTTATTTATTTTTTTATTAATGTACTTTTTGGAGTTGGGGCTGTGACCATTAAAAAAACCTTACACATATACAAAAGCATACAGCATACACATTTGGAACAGCATTTTTAAATAACGACAATTTAAATCTTTAGGTGAAAAATGCCTTTAAAGATTTTATTGCTGTATCGTTTCGACTGTGTCCAGGCAGATAATCATAATTGTCTCACAGGGGGATTCAATAATACTGTGGATTTTGTGTAGCTAGCATGTGTGATAGTCGTGTGATTGGTTGGGCTATTTGAGAATGGATGGCAGTGCTGCTGGAAGGTAAAGCCCCCGGGACACACTCCTGCTGAGCAAGTCTCAATAACCGACTTAGCAAAAACAATAAAATATCCAATGTGACAACAACTGTTCCTAAGTGTATTTCATTTCCTTGCTTTCTCTCTTTATTGGTCCTTTGTAAAGTAAGTTTGTGACTGCATGAAACGTACAATCAAAAGTATATTGCCTGTTTCCCGAGATAATTTATTGAATGTGTGTTTTGTCAGAAGGTTATGTCTGTTCATAGGGATCTAGCTAAGTCGGATGGAGACAGTGTAAGAGTGATGGAGAGGAAAGGTAAGAAGCAAACATCAAATTATCATATAATCACACTTCACCGAAATATGGGCTACGTGACTGCACTATAAACCGCTATCCTTCAGTAGACTCTGGTTTTGTATTTCAGACACCTTGTCTGCGGGCGTCCCTCTGAAATGGTGACTATAAAAGCTCATGAAGCCTGCTTTAAGGAGAGCAGGCTATGCATAATAAAATTCAAGAACAGTTTCAAGCACCTCTCTGGAGATCTAAGTCACTAAATAATTAAGCAAGCTCTGTGTTAATATAGTGCAATAAATGAATCTGAGGATGCTGGGAGGTGACGAGGTGACGAGAGATGCATGGCTGAAGGTAAGAGCAGCGTTCACGACAGAGCGTCTTATGGATCCATCAAAACTCTGCAATTAGAAATGAGTTACAGCAGCTTTCGGATGCAACTGCCTTAGTAGCACAGATGGGGTTGTGAAAATCCTGTCAGGACTTAATGTAGCGCACTCAGAATTATTTTAGTGTTTTGGTATCATTGGTATGCATCTTTAAATATGTTTAACGCATTATTTCTTGAAATCAGAGTTATTACTACACAACAATTATTATGATTATGCCAGCAGAGCTCTAATTCCAATAGTCCTCTGAATAGCAATAAAACTAGAGTGGATCTATAAATTTACTTTCAATTTGATGTACTTTTGTCTGTTTGATTCATTGCCACCCTGGAGGTGATTATAAACCGAGACCATAAACAGCAAAGAGTTGCAGCTGTTTGTTTTTGTTTTAAATATAATTGGAGCCTCCCACACCAATTAAAATGGTTTTCGTTTTCAGTAGTCTGAAAATTTTGATATGCTAAGTCAATTTCACTATTTTAAGCTTGGCACTCCAATCGCAACTCTAAATATTGACAAACTAACAGCTAAACAGACAAGTTGTCTATGTATAAGAATATAAACCAATGAACTACTACAGTTATTTAAATGTGCACTACTTCATTTTTATATGTGTAGATATGATGTGGATATTAAATCAAGAGTGCCGTTGTTCATCACAGATGTAGGCACAATGTTACAGGAAAGCAGTTAAATAAAAAAATATTGAGCAATCATGTTAGACACAATAATTCTCACTTACTGGTTCGTGAGTGAATGTTTATCAATGAATCGGTTGAGCAAATGGTTCTTCTTTTTTTTTAGCTACATATAGCCACATTTGATTCAATGATTCACTTATAAACCCAAATCAGTTGAGTGAATAACTCAGTGATTGACTCATGAAGACAGTCACGTGTTTCATGTAAACAAAATAGTATTTTTGAACAGTTCGGTTGAATGAATGATTCAATGATTCACGCATGCAGTGTAGATACACTCTTAAAAATAAAGGTGCTTCACGATGCCATAGAAGAACCTTTTTGTCTAAATGGTTCCATAAAGAACCTTTAACATCTGAAGAACCTTTCTGTTTCACAAAAGGTTCTTGATGGAGAAAGAAGGTTCTACAGATTACAAAAAGGTAAGAAAGAAATGGTTCTTTAAAGAACCTTTGACTGAATGTTCTTTGTGGAACCAAAAATGGTTCTTCTATGGCATCGCTTGAAGAACCTTTTGAAGCACCTTTATTTTTAAGAGTGTAGTAGAATGCTTCATTCCTGGAAGAATCAGTGTTAAAGAAATTGGCTGAATGAGTGAGACATCAAATCATTCATGAAGGATGGGACCTGAGTCAACATAGACTGCAAAATTCCAATTAGATGATAATATGGGTAAGGGTCAAAGATCATCACACCCTGAATGTTTTAAGATCGCTTTTAAAGATTTGTCCTCTGTAGTGGATGTCATACAAATGGAACCTTATTTCAGGCACAGAATAAAAACGAATAACATTAAATAAGGCAATTGCAACTTTTTATCTGACAATTCTGATTTTTTTTTACTCAGAGTTCTATAACTGAGTATATCTATCAGATCTACTCAGATATTATCAGAATTGTGAAATAAAAATTGGCAATTAGCTTTATTTTCTATATGCAATATGATTGAAATGATTTTAAGACTTAATATTTTTAAAACAACTTTTTATTATTTTATTTATTTGTATATGTTAACTTTATATGTTAAATGCTTATTTATATGTGTATGAGTGTATTTTATTCACTTTTATTCAGGAACTATATAAATATAAATTATAATTATTAGCAGTAGTATTAGTAGTATTTTGCTCATTATTTGATCTCAACATGAGAGAGTCACCGATATTAGAGTTCGTCTTGTGTGTTGATGTACCTCACTTTGAATGAGATTGAGCAATTTAGCATTTGATGATAGTTCCCAGCACTCCACCTACCACCAGCATAAGCACAGCTGGGATCAGACTAAAATATCATGAGCTTTTCCACTACCCTGCATTTCTTTTAGTGGCTGTTTCTAATTTATACCTCACTTATTTCTCACCTTCTCTTCTGATTACCGACACAGTGGGAATAAGAAAAAACGCTTGATTGATCGGCTCTCAGGACTGTGTTCAGCCAGTGTGACTATTCAAACTAAGCGTAGCACATTACAACTTTCAGTTTAAAGAGAACAAGCCCTAATCTCCATGTTTCCATGAGCCCTGCATTCAGTCTTTCTGTCAGCCTGTCCCTCTCCATTCAGCTCAGAGGGGGACGATTGGTCGGAATTGTAAGGCTAAATAAAAGCCATGTTTGGGCTTTGCAGGGGCGCTTTCGGAGGCAAAACTCTATTTGAGGCTGGCATTTCTGTCAAGCACAACAGGGATTAGGTTTTAGGGAGCGTGCTGATCCGACCACCAGGAGAGGAGAGAGAGGCTGCCTGTGTTTAGAGAGGCTGATTTGGGCTGCAGAGGTTGATATGGAACAGTAGTCAGACGCTTAAATGCAAGATGTGGAAACTGAAGGGGGCCCGCTCAGTCTAATCACTTGCAGAAATGTTACACAACAGGGAAGAGGCAGAGGATCATAGCTGGAACTGTGGGTAGATGATTCTTTATAGATGTCGGAATAATATTCTACACCTGTTAATGAGATAGATCCGTGTGACGATTTGCATAGACGGAGACTGGGATAAATTTTACTCCTTATTGGTTATCTGATGGGACCTGTGATGGCTTCGAACTCAATTTATTGCCCAGTTGAATTGAGATTTTGTTAGAAGTCCTGGCAGGCAGTAAATCGCACAGGCAGGTGGTAGTTTCACAAGCAATTTCTACATTTCATGTACTTCACTTGCCTCTATAATCAAGACATGGGTGAGCAGAACATTCGCACTGTGTTGCCGGTTTCACAAAGTGATGTCAGTTTTGATGCATGCATTTCATTCGTCAGAATCCTGTGTTCAGAAGCATTGCACTTGACCTTGCGTCATTTCTCTATGAATATAGCCTAATTTAACACATGGTTTAAGATTTAATATTTTTATAGATTTAAACATGCAACAAAACAATTTTTTTGCTAAATTAAGCAAGGCAATTTCAAAAGATACTATTAATTTTATATCATTTTAGATTATTTAGGCTATTTATTTATGTATGTATTATATTATATATATATAATATGTATTTTATACGGCAGTTAGATTCAGTCCATGAATTTGACTAAAGCAGATTTAGCGGTGAGTTTTTTTCAGTGACTCTTTCTACAGGTTAAACTTAAAATTTTCTGTAACGCTGCTGAATTGAAAAAAAAAAAGTTAAATCGTTACGCCAGTAGGTGGCGGCAAGTGACTGTCTGTATGAGTTCTGAACCGCTTCTTTCAAAAGTCTTTCAATGCTTCACTCACAAAATAATTAATTTTGCCTTTATGGATAGAACAGTTCAACCAACTATTTCCTTTAACCAAATACTACTGTTTGCTGCTGAGAGAAGGGGTTCTTCTTTGGCGTAACTATTTTCATTGGCGTAGCACAAACGACAAATGTTAATATGAAGTATGTCGTTAAATCATTCATTCAAACGTTCAAAAAAGCTGATTCATGCAAAAATGAAACAAGTGACTTTCAAGCGAGTCATTGAATCACTCACTCAAAGGATTCGTTCAACGCTGATTCATTCTCGAAGGAAACACCACTGTGAAGTTGTTAAAAGATGCTACGCTGAATTTCTATCAGTTTCTTTTGAAACTAGTTTCATTGAGGAAAAAAAATGATAAATTACCTGGGAATATCTCAAATGTAAGTTAGGCCTATATAGTGTGTGTTAACTATATGTTTACTGAACAGTTAAGTGTTAACCCCAATCGTACTGTTTTTAGCACTCTTGCTGAAGGGATACTGCATAGACACTTTAGGTCAAGGTGTGATATTAGAATTGCACTCAACTTGCTTTGACTTAGTATTGTTTCATTGTTACATGGTTAATTAATCATAGAAATAGGAAGGAACAGATAGTACAGTATGCTCAGTATTTTAATAATAACATCAAAAAAGAGACCAATTTAGTTTTTGTTAATTTTTCTTTGTTCTGTTGTAAAATTATACATGTGTGTCTAACAAAATGGGACCAAGTGATGTAACTTTTTTGTTGTCACAGTATTGGACGTCTGGTTGTGTTTGCTCCCTCATGTGCCCATATTTGGTCATTCCTGTTCCTGTCCTCGTTGTGTCTTTATTAGTCATTCTGTTCACCTGTGTTCATTCAATCATGTCATTAGTCGGCGCTTCCGTTGTTAATGCCCTTCCTTTAGTTCTCTGAGTTGTCAGTTATTGCATGTGGTTACCTTTCATGTCTGGTTGTCTCCTTTGTCATTACCGGTGGATTTATATTAAAGTCAAGTCAAGTCAAGTCAAGTCAAGTCTGCTTTATTGTCAATTCTTCCACATGTACAGCACATACACACAGAGAATTGAAATTGCGTTACTCTCAGACCCTTGGTGCATACAGATAACATAAATACAGATAGGTACAGATTAAATACAAAATACAAAATACAACTATACAAATATACAAATAAGGTAAATGTAAAAAAATATATATATATAAAGCACAAGGCAAATGGCAGATAGAGTCTGGCGAACGCTGCTAAGTCTCGGGAAACAACAGTGCAGATATAGTGATTGTAGTGCAAAAAAATGATTTGTAGTGCAAAATAGCTTATTTAGACTGATTAAAGTGACAGTGTGTGTTTGTGTATTTGGGAGGGGGGAGTTGGAGAGTCCGTCAGAGGGTCAGAGTTCAGTGGTGCGTGGGGCAAAAGAGGGGAGGTTGGGCAAGGTCGGGAGGGAGTTCAGTTTTCTGACAGCCTGATGGATGAAGCTGTCTTTAAGTCTGCTGGTCTTGGCCTGGAGACTCTGCAGTCTCCTCCTTGATGGCAGCAGACTAAAGAAGCTGTGAGTTGGGTGGGTGGGATCACTTGCAATGCAGAGGGCTTTGCGGGTGAGGCGGGTGTTGTAGATGTCCTGAAGGGATGGGAGAGAGGCACCAATGATCTTCTCAGCTGCTCTCACTATGCGTTGAAGTGTCTTGCGGCAGGATGCGTTGCAGGCGCCATACCACACAGTGATGCAGCTGGTCAGGATGCTCTCGATGGTGCCTCTGTAGAAGGTGCACATGATGGGGGCCGGGGCTTTGGCTATTCTCAGTTTGCGGAGGAAGTAGAGACGCTGCTGTGCTTTCTTGGCCAGTGCTGTGGTGTTGTCAGTCCAGGAGAGATTTTCTGTGATGTGCACACCCAGGAACTTGGTGCTGCTCACCCTCTCCACAGTCACACCATTGACGGTCAGAGTAGCATGCTGAGTGCGCACTCTCCTGAAGTCAGCAACAATCTCCTTTGTCTTCTCCACATTTAGAGAGAGATTGTTTTCACTGCACCAACCGGCAAGGCGACTCACCTCACTCCTGTAGTTTGTCTCATCTCTGTTGCTAATGAGACCCACTACAGTCGTTTATAGTGACAATTAAAGAATTATAAGATAACCTTCTTCATTGTGCGCTCTTGTCCTCATTCCAGCATGTAGCGTGACATTTGTATAATCAAAAAACATATTTAATATGACTAACACTAACAGAAAGTGCAAAAGTACATTGCAGAGTAAATTCCATGTTTATTGGAAATGTATTATCACTTGAAAATACTATGGTGGTACAAGCTTTTTTTGGTGTTAACATGTTATTTTGAAATGTGCTGTGGTATTCTTGGAAATACATTAGAGTTCCATCACTGTACCACAGTATAGCTATAATACGTTTTATACTACCATGGTGTTCTTTGAAGTACTGCCATCTAAATATGATTCTATGTGAATATAGTGTGTAGTACTATGGTATTTATCATAGTTCCATGATATAACCTTCTCATACCACCATAATAAGGGGTAAATATGATGACAAAGCAATAGATCTGAAAGGAGATATTTTAGTAAGCATTTCATGCCCATTCTTGTTGCATCCCCACTGCTTTTCGCTTCCCTGGACTTCTAGAGTTGCTCGATCTTTGAGCTTCCTGAAAGTCTCTAACCATATCTAGTCCTGAAAATGCTTCTTGAGCAAAAGACATGACAAACACCGAGCCTGAACTCTGTCTCACCCCCTCCACTCTCCCTTTCACCGGTACGCCTTGAGTATAGAGAGAGATGTATAATAGGTGCACAAGTGAATAGCTCTTTGACCCCCCGCACTGCTGACAGTCTGTGCGCGTGTCTATTTGTCTGAGAATGTGTGTGTTGAACTACGGCTGCACTCAGACTCTGTCATACAACAAGCCCATGCATTCCCTGCCCCTTTGCTGCATTTTAATTAAAGGGCATCTGGAGAGAGCAGTGACCTGTCAAAACCTCCACAAAGCCACACATGGATGCGACAAACTGCACAAGGCAACACTGCCACCACCAGGAGTGTGAACGCAAAGCCGCTGCGAGTAATCCTACAATCTTTCAATAAAAAATATTCTGTTTTGCTGCAGGGAGTAGATTATCAGCTCTATGCTATGAAGGCGTACAATCTGTAAGTGGTAGGATAAAAGGATGAGGAGTGTAGTAGCTCAGCGTCGGTACAGCAATATGTCACAGGAGTGTGTAACGTGCATGATGGAATTGTGATAGACTAGGGAGGGAATGCTGAGAATACAAAGCAAATGTGCTTGTAATATGATTTCACACAAACTACAATTGAACACCATAGGGGCTTGCAGCTCTTACTTTTGGTCTGCTGAACCATATAATAGCAGAAATGGTATTACAATTTTAAATATTTTTTTATTTCCGTAGGGAAGGTTAACGACGAGACGACAGACACTAGAATGTCCCCCAGATCAGCTGTTTGGCTCGAATGCGAGTTAGAAGAGTTCCTCTGACTCCCATTAAAGGACACTCAGCCTGAATATACACTATATCAACCAAGTAGCTTTAAAGTAACCTGCGGGCAGGACCATTTTGGACAATAAATCACATTCTTGGCAGATGCTCAACCAGATCTCTAAGCAAACAGGCTGAATTACCTGAGGTCTTTCATCAGATAGAGGTCTAAATGAAGGTTTGGGAGAAGCTCGTTCATCTAATCCTGTTAATCAGAGCATCCAAAATAGTGTTATTTTGCATGCATGTGTTTGCTGAATTACCAGTCTGACAGATTTATTTTGTTTTACTGTCAATTTATGAAGGTCTTTTTTAACATCTAGTTTATACTCCCATCCCATTGCCAAAAGTAGCCCCCAGCCATTTTCTCTATCTTCTTTTACTTCCTGCTTTCCTTTCCCAGTCTTTTGACAGCTTTGTCTTTGATGCTGCAGCACCACATGGTCTCACATGCCTCAGTTTCCCCGGAAGAATGAGACAGACTGATGTGAGAGACAGAGACAGGAAGAGAGAAAGGGAGAAAGGAGGACGGTAGAAAGTATGAAGTAGAGACAATGCCAAACTGCAAGTTGACCAAGTCCTAGTCTTTAAATTTCTATACTGCTTGTAGATCTGTAAATAGAGATCAAAATGGAGATTAGTCTGAACTTTTTTTTTTTTTTGATTGGCTAAACGGTGAGATGGACTAATTATACTGATTCTATCAAGCAACAGCTAAGGAATAGATGGTGATTTTGCACCAGAAGTTACTAATGACCAGCACTAAATCTTTTGTCATGATTCCTGAGGCAATCATGACATGAGAGTGAAAATGCTTTAAAATGAATCAATGTGATGAGAATTTGCATAGAGTCAAAAGCATTAGATAGTATCTGCTTTGGAAATGTAGTCTGTCACACATGAATTACAATGAGATCTTGGCAAGCAATGTGTTGCTCAATCATTAAAGGGATAGTTCACCCAGAAATAATAATGATGCCATTATTTACTCACCTTCATGTCATTCCAAACCTGTATGTTGTTGTCTTTTTATCCGAGGAACACAAAGGGGGTGATTTTGAATAATCTTTGCACAACTTTTCTACACACACTGTCTGCCAAGCTCTTGACTCACCATAAAAAGTGTAGTTCAGTGCCTGTGTAGTTGTGAATACTCCACCCAAATAAATAAAAATGTTCCTATTGTCCCAGATGTTTATGACTTTCTTTCTCTCTTTCTAATATTAAGATTTTTCTCACACACACCTATAGTTTTGCTTTAAAAGACATTGATTCATCAACTGGGATCACATGCATTACCATCATGTACGTTTTGCTTGGTTTTTAAGCATCAGCTTTGAAAGATACATCCATTTGCATTACATGGATTCAGAGAGATGATCGTATTCCGAATTGTCCAAATTTGTAGTAACTCAGCGCAGTCCACAACTGAGAACTTTTTACTAATATCATATTTAATGTTATTTAATCTGCATATTTTTAATCCTTAAAAACGTTTATACCCCTGGTATTTTCAAGAGTCTCAAAAAATAAACCAAATCAGTCACTTGATTGACATTGTATCAATGCTCATTGTGGGATGACAGCTTGAAGAGGAGATGATAGGTGTGCACTCATTACTTCTGTCATCAGACTGCAAAGCCAAAGGTGTCCTGACACACAAAACAAGACATAAAGGCTACGAGACAAACAAGAAGACAAATAAAACAGCCTCTGATAGCACTGTGATCCAGAACACTCTTGAGGACGTGCTTGAAAAGATGCTCCTCCTTACATTTTACCAGCAGACAGAAAAAAAATCCTTCTGAAATGCTCATTATCTCAGAGCCTGCAACCACAGTAGAGCCTGTAAATGTGTACAAACCACAAAATCAGAAAAGACACCAATTCTGAAGGCTTTGACAGTGAATATTTCAAATCTCAGACGTCGTTCTTCCGCTAATCTTTATGAAAATCTTGATTTGACCAAAAAGAAGTGACTCTTTCTGCTGCATCAACTGTACTATCCCTCCACAAACATATTCTGCATAATAATCATGCAACGAGTATCATCAGCAATCAGTGAGGACATCAGAGAGGAGCAGACTGCTTTCCAGGTTCGAAGCTGCGTAGGCCAGTTCTTTGCACTCAAGATCAATCACAGAGCAATGCCCAGAGCAGCTAAGATGATACACACTGTAAATTTCAATGATTTCCATCAAGCCTTGATAGCATTCACCATGACAGTCCCTGGAAGACTGTGGATCACTGGATATTTTTGTTGAATTGATGCCATTGGAAATTGCATCAACTCTGAGGTCAAATCAGGAGATCCTCAAGGATACACTGTGTGTTTGCACTCTATCAGAAGAGCAGACCAGATTTATGTCAACATTCACAGACCTTGCAAGTGAGATTCTTCACATCCGACAGGACTAGCGTGCACTAGAGTGTGTTCAAATGTGCCAGTCAGCTTGCACATGCAGAAGAGCATCTGAAGGGCAGTGGATAAGGCGAGTACACCTCTCTATCATTGCGAGAGGAAATTGGATGGCAGGGTGTGAGATGAGCCATTTTCCAGCCCAATTGCAACTCGGCAGCTACAAGGGCAGTGTGTCAGCGGCAGCAGGTAATCCTGGCTGGCCCTTCCTGCAGCATCAGGCATTATTCAAGGCTCTGGAGGAGCAGTCATTACCACAGTGCTAATGTCCTCCCTCTACTTCCTGGCTGCCAGCATTGAACATTAACATGCTCAGGGTGAGGCCGTGTTGTCGATCTCCATTTCTTTTACTGTGACTTTAGGCACGTAGTTTCTTTATTTACCCTTTACTTGATTCAGTTTACATTTTCAGATAGATGAAACTCACATGCTCAGGGTAAGGCCTTATTGTCACTTTCCATTTCTTCTTCTTCATCTTTAACCCTACACTTTACAGTGGTGTCCAAAATTATTAGAACGCTAGTATTTTCACCAGCTAAAAAATGGTTTTAAGTCCAGTTATTTCTACTTTGCTGTATGTGTCATTAGGAAATAGCAGTTTACATTTCCAAACATTCATTTTGCCATTAATTGTAATAATCCAGTGAGATTTTTGTGTGCACAACAGTCAGTGCTCCACACAGAGATCTGATCTCATCGTCATCAGTCTGTCTTGAATGACATGAAGAAACAGAACAAACTGAGACAGACTCAATCCAGGAGAACTATATTTATTCACAGCATCCTCATTTTACACCATTTTTACACAAGTGCCTAAAACTTTTAACAATACTGTAGCTTTGCTGGTAGGATTCTTAAAGCATCTTAAAGGCATTGCCACAGTTCTTCTGGATTGAGTCTGTCTCAGTTTGTTCTGTTTCTTCATGTCATTCCAGACAGACTGGATGATGATGAGATCAGATCTCTGTGTGGAGCACTGGCTGTTGTCAGACTCCTTGTGCAAACAAAAATCTCACTAGATTATTACAGTTAATGGCAACGAAACGTATTTCAGATAGAATTGTACTATAGTACACGTTCTATAATGTCCTTCTGCTGGCTCATTTTTTATTTATTTTTTGTCTTTGACTTAGTCCAGGTATACCTACAAGACTGTTTTTCTGGAGTTGGCCAAGAACCAAAAAAAAAAGTAAAAAATCTGAGGCAAATTGTTCATGCTCGTGCTCATGCTCATTTATTAAAGACACAATCTGAGAGAAGACAGGTCTATGTAAATACATATATTTAGCCTGTTAAATATTTCTCAGCATCAGCAATATATCAGCACTTCTCTCAGATTGCGTCTTTGATAAATGAGCATGAGCATGAGCATGAAACAATTTGCCTCAGATTTTTGACTTTTGTCTGCAACCTCCAGAAAACAGTCATGTAGTGTATACCTGGCATAAGTTGAAAGACAAAAAAATACTAATTTAGCCAGAATGACAATTATAGACGTGTGCTTTAGTTACATCTATTTTACCAGGTCAAGAAAATATGATCATATTACCCCAATTTTACAGTCTCTGCACTGGCTTCCTATTAAGTTCCGTATCAGTTACAAAATATTATTACTTACCTATAAGGCCCTTATTGGGTTAGCTCCTGCGTACCTAACTATTTTTCTACCACGCTACAATCCATCATGTTCCCTAAGGTCGCAAAATTCTGGACTTGTGGTAGTACCTAGGATAGCAAAGTCCACTAAAGGAGGTAGAGCTTTTTGGCATTTGGCTCCCAAACTCTGGAATAGCCTTCCTGATAACGTTCGGGGTTCAGACACACTCTATCTGTTTAAATCTAGATTAAAGACACATCTCATTGGCCAAGCACTCAAATAATGCATCTCATAATCTTGTACTCAGGGGCGTGTCTACATGGTGGCCAGGGGTGGCACCGGCCCCCCCCTGAAATGTGGCTGGCCACCCCAGGTGCCCCCCCTACCAAATGTCTTGTAGATTTTTAGTAGATTTCTAATTTTAGGTGGTTTCTATAGTGTGATCTTAATGACAATGTCGAGAGCGCATAATGTTATGCGATCCATGTGCGTGAGGACGGTCTCTCCACGCCCAATGAAGTTCCTTCACATCTTCCGCAAACCCCCCCCCCCCCCCCCCCTCTTTGAAGGACCAGTTCCCCGACTGCCCCCACCCTTCAAACATGCTCTAGAACACCCCCTGCTTGTACTGCGTTATATCTGAATCCAGAGCCATTATTATTCCTTAGCTTGGGTTGGACAAATAATTTTTGATCGGTTGGAACAGCAGCTACGTAATTATGCTCTATTTGTTTCTCTGGTTTTGTAACTAGGAATTTGACACAATCTTCAGTCTGGATCCAAACCCCTGATAAAGATGATTCCAATCCCTCAGATGCCCTCGATGATCCAACCCTGAAACTTACAGAACTACCATATTTTACTATAAAGTTTTCATTGCATCAAATAATAATTGCTGTTAATATTGTTCATCATCTGTTTGATTACGTCTTTAATTGATTTCTCCGTAATATACATTAACTGACAGTCACCACTGATAAGCTACTACTAAATATATTGTAGAAACTTAATTTTCTGTAAAGCTGCTTTGCAACTATTTGTATCATGAAAATCTATACAAATAAACTTGAATTGAATTAAACTTGAATTGAACCTGTCTGTGACTCAGAATCTTGCAGTGTAAAATGTGTGTGGCAGGGATCCTCAAATCTTGTGATCACTTCATGATACCCAAAACAGCAATCGAACAGCTTTCAAAAACATGTGTAGTGTATGGGCAGCATTAATCTCACTCACAAAAAAATGAAGACTGTATATGTTATATGTACTGTATATGTTCATTCTTTAATCGTTGTTCAATTAACTTATTTTCTGTACTGCAAAAATACATGTATATTTTAATTATAGTGTTTTAGCCCTGTTAATGTAACACTGCTGAGTCTTTACAATGCTTATCAAACCCCAGAGACTCCTTCAGTCTAATAATGTTATGTTAAAGATTTTAAGTAAACTCTGGAGTCATTCTTACAGTTCTCAAAACAGTCAGGAATCAAGACTCTCCCTCCAAATTTAACCTGAAACGGTTTTAACAGAGAGAATTAATGGCCTTTAAAATCCACTAAAAGTCAAGCCTTTAATAAAAGATGTCATATTTAAATCTTTCTGTTTGGATCTTCCTTTTTTGTACTTTATCAGTAAGGTGCAGGCTCCCTTTTGACACAAACTAGAAATGTGATTTTACTGACTGTTAAAAGCTCTTCTTAAAATGTATTAATATTATTCTGTTTTCTAGGTTTAACAAAGCCAAATCTTTCCAAGTAGGCCCTGGAACCTGCTTGCTTATCCTGTTGGTGACAATTACTGGAGGATAGACTAAGTTATCCTGGTTGATGTGGCAACAGCGCACAGTTTTGTTCACTGTTTGTTTGTGTGTAACAATTTTTTTTCTCTCTCTTACACAATATCCCTGTGGTCATTCATACACCTGTCACCATAGGAGGTTGACAAACTAGGCCTGCTGTGTCTTTCACACTGTGAACTTCACCTATAGTCACACATAGCATGAATCTCACACAAGACCGCAGGAGCCGAATGTAACACAAGCAGTTGCTCTACAAGACAACTGTCATAGTTTAATCTGACATGTCACTCCTGTTCTGTTCAGGCATCTGCTGAGAGAGATGTCAGACAGGTTGGTCTTAGAAGACAGAGGTTAAATCTTGACAGACAGACAGACAGACAGTCAAGTGAGCACCAGTGATGACTGAGAGAAGCAGCCATGTCCTGTTTTCTGTCCTCGATCGGTATGATTCGTACTCTGGTAAAAAACGCTATAAAACACATTAGGTGAGAGAAGAATAAATGCTGTAAAACATGTCTTGATGTGAATCAGTGAATCTTGAATTATCACATTATTTAGTGAGGCTTGTAAAACCTGTTAACTGTCAGTTTTCATACTCAACTACATCTTTTAAATTTTTATATTGAATTAAATTCTGTCCTTAAAGTATTCTTGCATCAGAAAAAGTAGTAATTTAGTTGCATAATTTAAATTGTACACATTCTCTCTTTCTCTCATTTAAACAGAATTAAACAGATTGATTTCTACTAATAATTGCAAAAATACTGACTGTTCTCTCTCTGCCAATTGACAAAAAAACCGCCATGTTTCATTTAGTATTATTTATATTTATATATATATATATTCTTATATATAGGTTATATATATATATATATATATATATTATATATCCTTTTACTTGCTTATTTTATAGGTTCAGTTTTTATTTGAATGTTTTTAGTAACTTTGTTATGTGCTTATATTACATTACATTTTATATTATTATTTTTTACATATATCTCTCTTTTTAGCTTTATTTTTATTTCAGTTTTAGGAATTTTAGTGCTTCAACTTCAAGATTTCTAATTTTCATTTAAAAATGTTTAGGTTTATTTCAACTTTTTTTCAAATACGGAAAACAGTTTTAAAGAGATACTAAATTCTTTCATTATTTATTCACCATTCCATACATACACATATATGTATATGTACACATGTACTTTCTTCAAATGAACACTGATAGACTCTGAGTCCTTATATCCAAGTGGAGAGATCTCTCAAAGTTGTAGAAAGAAAGCCACACTGTGTCATACACTAGGGGCAGTCGCGGCCTAATGGATAGAGAGTCGGACTTGTAACCCGAAGACTTGAGCAAGGCACCAAACCCCCAACTGCTCCCTGTGCGCCGCAGCATTGGCTGCCCACTACTCCGGGTGTGTGTTCACGGTGTGTGTGTGCACTTGGATGGGTTAAATGCAGAGTACAAATTCCGAGTATCCGAGTATGGGACACCATACTTGGCCACACATCATGTCACACACTTTATTTTGAGAATATTATCCTACAAAAGGGTAAATTAAAGCTGTCACTGCATATTAAGATGGAATAAGATATTGTAACATAAAAAAATTACACTCTTCAGCTCAAGTACCAAACTACGATGTTGACACAAAAATGACTGACTGCATCACAAATTTTTCGAAACACTTTCTTACAACATTACTGCAGAGGAGGTTTGAAGGAGGACCCCGCCGTGGCTGGCTCGACAGATTTGCTTCAGTTCATCTTAGTCTAAGTCTAGTCTAAGGAATGTACATCCGCAAATCTAGTTTGATAAATTATACCTGCATCCTTTAATGCCTTCTTGAGTCTTGATTTATTTTTTTATTTTTTTACTTCAGGAAGCGGAATGCATGCCGGCCTACCTGCACATCCCTCATGGTGAGCTGCATTAGCATAAATCCATTATGCAAGCAAGGTGGTGTGGCTGGGAGTGCATCATAAGAGAGGAGCCCTATTTATCTATTTATAGCATGTACCTGGCATCTGTTCGACCAGTCTGATCACTGTCTGCCAATTAACACAGTAGTGAAGTCAGACTGCAGTTGCGGTGGAGTACAGAGGGCATCCTACAAGGTAAAAGCGAGTTCTGAACTGCTTGAAGTGCTAATGACAAGTGCCTTCGCAGTCATTACTGATGTACATACTTATAGTGGATGTCCTCTGTACATGCAGAAATGGGAGCTCTTGGTGACCATCAACCTTTAGTGAGTGGAAGAGAGCAGTCATGGGTTTGTGGAAGCATGAGGGTGAGTAAATGATGGCAGAGTTAAATGTTTTACCCTTCAGCCCTCTATTCAAAGACCTTGAAAATGCATTTGACATTGGCTTTTTCAGTTTACTTGCCAGATATGTTAAAACTCAGATCAGTTTGTAAAATGGCACAGGCTTCATATATATAAAGCATCACTTTTAACAAAACATCAGCCAATTGAGCAATTTTAATGATAGAACTTTAGTAATTAGAACTAAAACTTGGCAACCACATCTGAATGAAAATCTATGAATGCGTATTTGTCATTTAACAGAAATTATTAGTCATTCAGTGTTTCTATATTTTAAAAAAAGCTAACAAACAATAATACTGAAAAGATAATAATACTTCTACTAATAAAAATATAAAGTGCTAGAGAATACACTGCACATCCATAAATAGTTCACTGTAAAGATAGATTGTGAAACTCTCAAACGCTCAGTGTTCAGGTGCAGGCGAGTGAAGAAATATCTGTGTTAAACTTATTCTTAACCTCTAACTCAAACACTAGTGAGTGAAATCTAACAATTTACAGTTGAGGTCAAAAGTTTACATCCCCCTTTCAGAATCTGCAAAATGTTAATTATTTTACCAAAATAAGAGGGATCATACAAAATGCATGTTATTGTTTATTTAGTACTGACCTGAATAAGATATTTCACATAAAAGGTGCTTACATATAGTAGTACACAAGAGAAAATAATAGTTGAATTGATAAAAACGACCCCGTTCAAAAGTTTACATCCTCTTGATTCTTAATACTGTGTTGTTACCCGAATGATCCACAGCTGTGTTTTTTGTTTAGGGATAGTTGTTCATGAGTCCCTTGTTTGTCCTGAACAGTTAAACTGCCTGTTGTTCTTCAGAAAAATCCTTCAGGTCCCTCAAATATTTTGGTTTTCCAGCATTTTTGTGTATTTGAATCCTTTCCAACAATGACTGTATAATTTTGAGATCCATCTTTTCACACTGAGGACAACTAAGGGAGTCATATGCAACTATAGAAGGTTCAAACGCTAATTAAGAGTGAAAACTTCAGGGTAAATTTAACTTATTTTGTCTTCTGGGAAACATGTAACTATCTTCTGTAGCCTCTGAAGGGCAGTAATAAATGAAAAAAATATATGATATTTAGGCAAAATAAGAAAAATGTACATATCTCCATTCTGTTCAAAAGTTTTCATCCCCCGGCTCTTAATGCATGTTTTTTTCCTTCTGGTGCATCAGTGAGCGTTTGAACCTCTCATGGCTGATATATAATTTAATCGCCTAGCACAAAATCTTGTCACAATTTAGAGGGCTGCCCTAGTAATTTCACATGTTCACTGGTATTCTCCAGTGCAGTTTTCAAAGTGAGACCAAATTAAATAACTACATTTTAAAATGTTATGCTAAAAGAACTGAAACTTAATAAAATAATACATTTTTTAGCTTCAAAGTCCAAAACCTCTGAGAAATGTGTTGTGGTTAATCGCAGGGGGAAAAAAACAAATCCTAGTTATTAATGTCACCCATTTACTTATATTAGGAAAATGAAGAAAAATAACAATGCATCTGGCTCAACATTCCCATTTTTCTGCACTTTAAAAAAGAACAAGAAATTAATAAGAATTACAAAATAAAATTGTGTACGGAAGCTATTCAGCAACAATATGGGCGCAGAAAATGTTAAATGCATGTGCTGTGAAAACAACCACAACAATGAGGTTGATTTAAAGCACGAATCAGAGAATCTGTGGCTAATCTCTATAGTTAATACTGGTCAGTCGGTGAACTGGCAGGCAAACCGTGGTGGAGGAAAATTGAAATCAGCTACACAGTTGCTGTGTCCATTTCAGCACATTCATTCGTTATTAAATTGATTGTTACAGTTAACAGGAGGCTGCTAGGCACTATTGTTGTGATTTCCTTCACTGTTCATTTGAAACACCGGTCATTAAAAACAGCTAATTATGCAGAAATAATGAATGCTCATTTTAGAGTCAATAACTACTGCTATATTCACTTGTCATGTTTAGTTACTGTCATCCAGAAGCTCTTTCATGTATGACAGTCACTCCCTGAGAATATCATTTGTGTTCATAAGATTGGGCTGAAAAAAAGCTATCTATCTATCTATCTAGCTTAAATATATAAATTCAAAATTAATACAACTTTTTCTATTTAACATATGTAAATTTGATGATGGTATATTTATGTATATTTTTAGATTTTGCATTTTAAAACACCATTTAAATATGTGTATCAGACCAATACAATTTTTAAAAAATACAATTTAAATAAATCTGAATAATTTGTGTCACTGAATTTTGAGTTGCGTTGAGTTACTTGAGTCAAGTAACACCACTTACTTGACTCAAAATAGTTTACTGGAAAAAAAAGAAGAGGAAGTGACATCATTTGTGTTTTCAACTTTAGTACTGCTCTAATATACTATTTGTTGCTTTTTCACATTTGATGAGATGCACAAGACTTAACATATCGACCCTGTCACATACAGTCGATGGTGAAAAAGCAGTTTAACATTTTTTATTTATTTTAATGTTTATAGAACAGTCAATTTGTTGACTCTTAAATGCTAATGATAACAGAGCAGCCACTGCTTTGAAATATTTCACTTCATTAAAATTTCAGCATATCTCAACAATAATTTCTATTCATTTCTTTTGATATGTTAAAATGCAATTTAACAGCACTGAAAGACCTTCCTTTTTATGTTTGCATGTGCTTTTATGATTTTTATGTTTAAAAACACAGAGAAATGTACTTTAAAACACTTTTGCAAAATGGAAAAGGTGCCCATTTTATTGAATAACTTTTTTTTGAGGAAGGCACAATGCATTCTCTCCAGAGGCCAGAGTACATTTGGTTTGCTCTACTGGTGACATTGGGACACTGGGCCTGGTGCACTCATTACATGCAGCGTATGGTGTGCTCCACATCCTATTGAATATCCTTCTTTGCAATTTCAGGGGCGTCAGACAAGCTTGCCTGCATAAAGCAGAAGCAGCCTTTGACTGACGTTATCTGAGGCTAACACTGTTCCGCACTCTGCAGACCGCTATTGAATTCCAACACCGCTCGGTCCTTGCCATTTCGTCTGGTTTGATGATGTATAGCCAGTGTTGTGGTGGCATTTGTAATCATGAGCAAACAAACAATATCTCAGGTAATTGCGTTTGGTGAGCTGTGGAAATTTTGTACTCGTATACCCAGAGGCGCAGTAGCCAGCTTATGACTATTTGCATAAAAGTGAGAGCTACGTTTGTTTCGGTTAGGTTTCTCCATGCTCAGAGTGGTGAACAAGAGCAAACTGATATCTATCTGCATGATGGATTACTCTGTGTGCCTGTGGTTAAGCTACAGGAGCTGATGCCCGAGCCGTTTGAGTGAAAGATCAGATAGGCACTTCGACCGTCTAAGTAATAGGAAGTTTGATTGAATGTGTAAAGTTTTTAGAAGTGCCCGGTGATGGAAGGGAGTGGCAAAATGTGTCTTAGTGCAACTGGAAATTCTAAAGCAGCGGTTGTTTTACATTGGACACCGCAAGTGGCTGTCCAACATCAAAATGGTTTACTCTGCAAAAGTTTTTCATGCTCAACAAGGCTGCATTATTTGATCAAAACACTGTGAAAATAGTAATATTGTGAAATATTATTACAATTTAAAATAAATGTTTTCTATTTTTAATATATTTTAGAATGTAATTTATTCCTGTGGATGGTAAAGCTGAATTTTCAGCACCAGTCTTCAGTGTAACATGGTCCTTCATAAATCATTTTAATATGCCGATTTGATGCTCAAGAATCTCATTATCAATGTTGGTTGTGCTGCTTAATATAATATTTAATTTTTAAAATATTTTTTTTCCACTTTAAGGATTCTTGAATTAATAGAAAGTTCGATGGAACGTTGAATTTAGTTGACATCTTTTTGTAACATTAAAAATGTCAATGAATGTGGCTTGCTAAATAAAGTATTAATTTCTTCTTAAAAAAAATAAATAAAATCTTACTTATCCCAAAATGTTTAATTCCAAGAACCCAAAATATGATGATCCCCTTTCATGGGACCTTTGTAATAAAATATGAAGGTCCTATTTTTAGTTTGTACAGTATATTATATGATATAATTGTACCCATTTAAACTGTGGTATTATGATAATTAAATAATTGGCTTTTATATTGTTACTGTACTGAAATCAAAACAAACTATTAAAATATTATTTGTAAACATATGATTTTAAATTAAGTGTTATCTGATAGTAGGTTTACCCTGACATAGGCTTAATAGAAAATTGGACAAATTAATTTAAGTTCACCTTTGTTGTGTTTTATTAAACACACAACCTTTAATGATCTGAATAAAGCCTCAAAAAGTTAAAGCATTTTATCCTGCCTTTTAAAACGGTATATTTTACTACCCTAACCACACACAGTTATATAGTTAGTTGCATTTTATTATTTCCATTTAGCATTGATTTTCCCTGCTGTCCGAGATCCTATTAAAAAATACCTCCGGCCCCTTTTGGGTCACAACCCACCGGTTGAGAATCTATTCTCAAAGATTGCAAATGGCCCTCGGGTGCTCTCACAGGAACAGGTTTGCATTATCCATTTAATTCCAGATATAAGAAATGCTTCATGAATGTCTAAACTAATAAATAAACAATGTCAACCTATGCAGTTTTACTTGATACTCCATCCCTTACATTCGTTCGCATAATTGGGTTGTGTGACTGTGATATGCTCGCTGGAGGCTCAACTTCTATACATCCACATCAATATTATGTTGTTTAGCTTCATTTTTAACCGAAATTCACACAACTAGCACAACGGAATAAGCATCCTGCGTGCAATGTGGCATTCTTTTCCCTGATGCCACCAAACATTCTGTTTGTAATTAAAGTCTAAATGGATGGCACTGCGGAACAACAAAGTCCTCATTTAAATCCTAACTAATGACATTGCAGTTAAGTGGACCCAGAGCCCCAAAGGTATCACAGCAGAAAAACCTCATTTTAAAAACACGTATACTTCTGATGCACTTTTCCTGGCGCTCGCCATTGAAATGCTTCTTATCTTCCACAGTGGTTATAAGTGCATGCGAGGAATGTCAGGCACACATTTCGGAGACAAAGCACAGCAGGTGCATCTGCAGGGCTATGCAAATCGTTCCACAACAATGTGAAGACGAAAGAAGCGAGTTTACACATACAATGACGGTGGGAAATACGTGCATTTGCTGTTGGCTTTGAGGTATGAGCACTAAGCAGGCATCCTTTTGAGAATCCAATTACAGCTGAGACACTTAATGACTTTCGGTAGTTAAAAGTAAACATCAGATTCTGTCTGAATCTTTGAGGTGTTGGACATTTTATTACAGACAATGCTTCTCTCAGTACTAACTACGAATAATGAAACTGAGGCTGGCGTGGTTTTGAAGAGAGGAATTTTATCTTGGAGTCCATTTTGTTTTTGTCTCTCTCATCCATAGTCTATAATTCATGAGTGAAATAAATGTTTTATCGGGGTGGTCTGAAAATGTTTGTTTCAGCAGGTGCATTGACCAGGGGCATCCTTGGCATTGATCATGCACCAAAGGTGTCAAATTCAATAGTGGGGATTCAGGCAGATGTCAGCTGGATTTTACTCTCTGAACAGAAGTCTCTCCTGCATGTAAAGGTATTGGGGTTTTTTTAGACATTCACAACTGAACAGGGCTGTTTGAGGTCTGTTTAGCTCAATCACATGGGTTAATTCTGCAGCCAAAACAGAGTTATGGACAGAAATCAAGTCTTCTAGTAATACTTAAAACCAGAGCACTGAGCCTTTTGGAACATATTCGCATTTTGAATTCTGAATGTTGGCCACACCAACAAATATTCAAGCAGCTGTCTGTCGGGTTTGTCTTCCCCATCGGCAGCTTTTTTCCCATGCTGGTCCAGGCTAGTCAAAGCTGGTGATAGACTAGCTGATAGACAAGCAGTTTTTCACCAAGAAAAAGAAAGAAGATCAACTAGCGTTGTCTTCCTTCGGAAGTCAGCTGTCCAAGGGTAGCCTGCTACGTAGATCAGCTAGATAAGAAGCCTGCTGATATGGATGCCAGCATCCAAAACCCAACAATGCTGCTCTATTCAACAGTGATACCTGTATTCATTACAAATCTTGCTTTATGTATTATTTCATATTGTATTACTCTCTTTCCTAGTCTACTGTGTACTGGCTTTTCTCCCAAAGATCTTGTACGATATCTATTTCTATTCCTCTCTCCGTTCTCTAACACTTCTTTAACTTTATCAAGGTCCTAAATAATAAATCAAATGCTGACTGAAGGGCTCAAAAGGAGATCCTGGCCAGAACTAATCGAACAGAGTTCATCTTCATGAAGCTTCACTGGAAGTGCATCAGGTTTGTAGTTGGCCCCCTGGAGGTTAAATTAGTTTATGTTTCAGTTAATGTCAACTATGACTTAGTGAATATTTACAACCAGTGACTGATCATGTAAAGAAAATGGATCATGTTTCTGTGCCTTGCACCAACAGAGCTGTGTGATTTGTTGGGCCTTGAAATTACCATAAAGTTTGTCATTTTACAGGGAAATTGCGTGCATCATGTTTGGCTGTTACAATTTCTAAGCCATAATCTAAATGGCATGCAAGGTTAGAGTAGCACCAAGATTAATACAGAGTTCACTTTTTCAAGGCCGTACATCTATCTCATGTAGTTTCACATTCAACTGTGATCTCAACCAAAATACTCCATTAATTACTACAAAGCCTATTAATATACCTGAAAAAGATGCACATCTTTCTATCAGTTTTCCCCATGCTAAAACCAACATACAGGGCTGCATTTTCCATATTATAAATATGGTAAATGTAGAAATGGTCTCTACAGTACGCTTAGGCTTGCATGACCAATGATTCATGAACAAATTACTTTTATCAGTCAGTTATTCTTTTAACAAATAGTTTAAACAGTCAGTCTCATGTTATTTAGAATATGGACATTATTGAAATATCTAAATAACTCTAGAATCTAATCAAATGGAGTGCTTATGAATCTAATCTAATTGTGACTGGGAGGCCAGTGTGAATCATCAGAACAAATCATTTGATCTTAGATTGGGTACTATTTGTAGCCACATATAAGCAGATTTTTATAGTCTAGAACAGTGTTTCCCAACCGGGGTGCCTCGGTTAAATATTTAAAAAGATCCTTTTTTAATATTTTTAAATCGCTAAAATGTTCAAAAAAAGCATCTATTATATAATATACATTTCACATATTTCTGATGTCGCCAATAATTAGAGATGAAATTATTTAACCGCTCAGGTTTCACTTTCACGTGGTGTGACGCTCTGCGTATTATCCCGCTCTATGCGTGTGCGCTCCACTCAGTCGCTCCACTCGTATACCATTCATGCGAATCGGAACAGCAAAGTCCACTCAAAAATTGAGCCGACAGGAAACATTGATGTAGTACAGTATTGTTTCTGTTTGCAATAGCCTACTGTGCTGTAACAAGGTGTGGTAAATGGGCAACTCTGGTAGCGCTGCCCTCTCATTCATTGATCTGCTAACCGCTATGTTATGCTCACTTGTTCTGATAATAATAGCTTTCTAGGATTAAACATTTTTTGGATAATTGGTAAAAAAAAAAAAAAAAAGTTAAATATCTTAACCCTACTGTTAGACCTACCTGAAAAACTAAATAGCAATTTATTTAATTCGAAGGCCTGTCGTTATTTTTTATTTGTGCTATCATTATTAATTTCTTTATTTGTTCTTATTTTATTACTGACTGCTTACTTGTCATTTTTTATTCAATTCAAAGTTTGAAATCAAGCTATTTCGTGCTACTGCACCAAAATTACCCCTAAAAAAAACACAGAGTGAGCAAAAATTTGTGAGATAAAAGCCTACATTAAAATCTACAGTAAAATAAAGTCTCTTCATTAGAAATTAGCCTACTGATTGCCTCCATTGATGGACAATTTTTTTTATATCTGTATGACATTATATTCTGCAGTTCTTCCCTGTTGTACCGAATATCTATACTTTTCAAATTATCATATCGAAGTTAGAAATGCAAATATTGTGACAAAATAAATTTTGTAGGGTGCCACAAGTTTGTTAAAATTTCCAAAGGGTGCCGCAGAAAAAAGAAAAAAAAAAAAAAAAAAAGAAAAAAAAAACAAAAAAAAAAAAAAAAAAAAAAAAAAAAAAAAAAAAAAAAAGTGTTGTCAACCTGGTCTAGAACACTTTGGATCAAAACTGCATCATTCGCTTTAAACATTATCCAAAATGTATATAATAAATGAACTAATTCACTTTAATAACTCATAAAATTCTTTAGTATCATTAGTGAAATGTTGTTGTGCAATACATCTGCTCTTCTTAACGGCCTTTGTTTGCATGTTGATCTGCCTTCGAGCTTCAGTTTACATGCCTGCAAAAGCCAGACATCAATGGCGGTCATTGCGTGGAGGGGAAGTCTCTGTGTCGCTTGTGCTTGTGCGGAAAATAATGTCATAGCTTCTCTAACACACGCTGTAATAGCTTGTTGTATCATCTCCCCACTTCATGCGCATTCTAATATGTTTTTCTAAGTAAAGTGCTGATAGTCGGTCTTATTGCAGCCATTCTTCTGATGTGACTGAATGGATGTCAGCACTCCCTCATCACAGCACCCAGACAGACGTGCTTATTTTCCCAACACTCGAGGCGGAGGATGGCGAGTCTGTCCACGCTAGTTCAGAAGTATTAATGGCGTTCATTTTGTGACCGGTTGTGTACATGACAGTTCATTTTCTGCATGGGCTCACAAAAGTCGATACGATCTTGTAAAGACAAATACCAGATAGCGCCTTCTCTAACTGATGCGGTTTTCAGAAGAATCATTAATCAAAGAGGTTGGATGTGGAGGTGCACAGCCCGCCTAGTAAGTCTTTACGCATTAATAAAGGAAGCAGATGATCTATGAATGAATTCATAGCAGGTGCTGCCTTCATTATTGTTGCATGCTGCCAAGCGCCACAAGTGCCGGAGATGAAGGGGGAAACTCTGCTGAGCCTCTGTGGAGCTTATTCCTTTGGAGAATTCCTACTGGTCAGAGTAATAGCCCACCGCAATGTTAATCTACAGTCACGCTCGCTCTTAAAATGTATGTGCTTTTCATTTTCTGTACTTGTGCATTCATTTAAAATCCCGCAAATTTAACGGCTAGAAGAAATACCTGACGTGTAGAATGGATAATCATTTTCACAGGGCAAAATACCTCTCTAAAATTTAGACAGCCTCCATCTGTCTTGACTTGTATGACTGTAGAAAGACTAAATGAGATTTCATATTTCAGGTAATCAACAACATGACATAGTTACTAATGACTAATGTTACACATCAAGATATGCTGTCTCCAAAACCTTAAGGCAGCATCCTAACTGAAATGTCCCATTAATGACGTAGCCTGATTTGTGTGAGGAGCGCTATTTGCATGATGTATGGCGCTGCTACGCTGGCGCTAAAGAAATTATGTCTAAATAGGCAGAAAAACACATGGTACAGTTATGGGTAAACTGGTCAATTTAGAATTAGATTATTCTATTTTGATTACTTAATTTTCCATAGTTTGTTTCTATCTATCTATCTATCCATCCATCCATCATCTGTTTGTATGTCTGTGTCTTTTGTTCTGTCTATTGTATTGTTCTATCTATTGTTGAACAAGGTTGTTATTTTGCATTCTTTATGGCAAAAAAATTTTTTTGTTGTAATAAAAATTTTGTACACTAGTTGAAATAAGGCTGTTTAAGGTAGCATATGTGCAAAATGTTTGGCCGTGCCATGATGTAAACGTGTTTACTAGGGGTTTTTGTGCATCAGAACTTTAAGTAATAGAACTAAGAGAACTTGCTAATTATTAGTTACAATACTATACATTCCCTTGTCATTTGAGGTATAACATAAAGGTTTTAGAAAACCGTTACTATGTGGTAGTGTTTATGTCACAAAATGTGCTTTGTAAATATTTCCTTTCTAGTTCTGGAGTTCTTATGTAGCTGTTTTCCTTGCTAAAGTTTTGAGTATGCTAATTTAAAGAATCTGAAGTTGAATGAACTTAAGTTGAGGGTTTTTTTTTCTTCTTCTTCTTTTGTAGATGCTTTTATAGAACAGCTTCGTACACAAAGTTTTATTGATGGAGAACACCTCTATGATTCCTATACCTCAGCATAACCTTTTGAAGCTGGCATTCTCTTTTGTATTTGACGAGCTATTTCACAATAGAGAAGAAATTGAACTTGAAAACAAACAGTGGATACTGGACAGTGAAGTCCATACGCCATAACAATGGGAAACCATTTGCTGTGTTTTCATTCAAGCTCCGCATGAAAACGCCATTAAACTATATCCAAGACCCTGCAGATCAACTCACAGTCAAATGTACAATGTGGTAATCTTCAAAACTGAGGCAGACAAGAACTTGCCCACATTGTTATACTCAACCAAAGAAGACTCAAAAGAGGAGTTAGACAAAAAGGATCTGTGCAGTTTCATTCTCAAGTGTATATAAGAGTCTCAAGATGTGTAAGACCTGGAGAGCTGATTTGGGGTCATTGATTTTTTTTTTTCATCAAGGAGGCATTCAATTGATCAAAAAGTGACAGTAAAGACATTTATATTGTTACAAAATATTTATATTTCAAATAAATCTTTTGAACATTCTGTTCATCAAAGAATCCTGAAAAAGTGTCAGTTTCCACAAAAATATTAAGCAGCACAACTGTTTTCAATACTAATAATAAGAAATGTTTCTTGAGCATATTAGAATAATTTCTGAAGAATGATATGACACTGAAGACTAAATGAGCATTACTAAACAGCTTTGCCAAATACAGTTTAAATATGGAAAATAGAAAACAGTAATTTTTAATTGTAATACTTTTATTGTAGTTCTGATAGATCAAATCAGTGCAGCCTTGGTGAGCATAAGAGAATATCCAAAATGTTTTAACAGTGGTGTATGTGGATGTAAAAAAGGCACTTATTTTTGAATAAAAAAATCACCTGCTAACCGTTAACCAAATTGCATCTGTACATGCACACAAACACAAATCTTTCTCAAAGGCAAAATTGCAGCAATTTTCATAGTGTTGGTTAAAATGAAGTGAAAATGAAGTGCCAGGTGAGAGGGAAAAAATATAGAGCTTTTCCAGGAGAAAAGCAGAGCTACAATAGAACTTTGATATTCTGGATCAATAACTTGAAACAAGCTGGCATCTCGGCACCACTCTCGGCAGAAGCATAATGGGCAATTTACGGATTTGTTATTTTTTTTGTCTTCTTCCTGTTTTTCTTTCCTTAAGTAAAAGGTATTTCTTCCCTGTGAAATGTCCAACATTATGTAGCTGATTTCCTTGCTAAAGTTTTGAGTAAGAAGATTCGTTTTTGATTTCCTGTAAATGGACAAAGACAGCTGCAGACGTAGCATAAGAGACGTCATCAACAGCATGTGCACTTATCTACAATAACTGACAGGCACTCCATTTTTCACATCATCCATATGCTCAAGCACACTGACTATAACTAATGCAGCATCTGTTATTTACAAGCACGTATTTTGTGTTGTTAGCCAGTGAGTCAAATAAGAGAAAGCTAGAAGCTGTGGTTTAATTTGTCTGTCGTTCTGTGAAGTAGACTCTGTCACCATGCTGATACAGGCGGTAATGTTTCTTTGGGTCTTTCATCCTTACGATTAGTGTCTTGGCAGTCTGCAAAGTAACAATCTTCCCGGAGTTCTGTAGAACAAGGACATTTGAAAACGTCTATGATGTGAATGAGCTTGAGCACACAGGAATGATTTCTGAATGCTCACATTATCATGGCAATATAAAAGATGTGCATGTGCGTCTTTAGATCTTTCAAGAAGCCCACTGAGCAAAAAAGCAACGTATGACAGTATTATTATGACGATGAGAGAAGATGACATCAAACAGCTTCCTAATCACCATTAGGGGAAGTCGTGGCCTAGTGGTTCGAGCGTCTGACTTGTAACCCAAAGGTTGTGGGTTCGAGTCTCGTACCGGCAGGGATTGTAGGTGGGGGGAGTGAATGTACATCATTCTTTCCCACCTTCAATACCACGACTGAGGTGCCCTTGAGCAAGGCACCAAACCCTCAACTGCTCCCCGGGTGCCGCAGCATAAATGGCTGCCCACTGCTCCGGGTGTGTGTGTGTTCACTGCTGTGTGTGTGCACTTTGGATGGGTTAAATGCAGAGCACAAATTCCAAGTATGGGTCACTATACTTGGCCTCACTTCACTTTCACCATTTTATTGAGCTTAGTATTAAATATTCGTCATTAAGACTGTCATTGACTGTCAATAAGAATTGGTATTATAGTCATAATTATTTTAAGTGGTGTTACTGAAGTAAAAACTGAAGAATGTTTTGCAAAACTTCAAAACTAATTTTTGCTCTTTTCTATACATTCTTTTCCAGTTAAAAGTATAAAAAACAAAATTTTCACAGGATATAGGACTTGCTCGCTTGACAAAAAGAGTAACTTTGAATGTTGGTTTGAAAAAGCGGATGAATAGATTGATGGATATCAATGGACAGAATACATCACAAGTCTATATGCTCTGTCCTGCTAAAGCCAAACGATGCGCTATACTCCTCTGACTATAATTGCTGTTGACGTGATACCCTCAGTGAACCAGCGTCCGTGCCACTGAGTGACCAATCTCACAGCTCTAACCTTATCACTCTGATAACCTGTAGTGTATCAGATCCAACCCCAGGCCACTATCTGTCCACAGCCATGGCCTAATATTACACGGCCCAATCTGTTATCCCGCAGCCGCTGACCGGGAGGCCTGATTTGGAACGTAATGAAAAAGTGATAAGAGTTCTTTATTATATCTCCACTGGCTGTTACCACTCAGAAGAGCCCCGGCATAAGTAATGACAAGAGGAGAGATGAAACAGATGGGGCGAGAAAAGGGAAAAAGACAGAGTTTATCAGAAAGATGAGTTTTGCTAATCTTCCACAAATTGACAGTGAGCCACAATTGGCCTATCACAGAGAAACTGACATAATCAGGAGACAGACAGCTTAATGTGTTGTGTCATTATTCTTTAGTTGTCTCCAATTTTCATCTTGTGTACATGCTTGACTCAGTCGATGATAGATCTTAGATTAAAGGAAAATTCTGGGTTTGGCACAAATTAAGCTCAATCAACAGCATTTGTGGCATAATGTTGATTGCCACAAAAAATTATTTAGACTCGTCACGCTTTTTCCTTAAAAAAGCAAAAATGTGAGGCACTTACAATGGAAGTAAATGGGGCAAATTAGAGATTTAAAAGCAGAAATGTGAAGTATATAATTTTATAAAAGCACTTTAATTCTGCTAAAATTGGTGTATTATTTGAATTAGCTTTAAAAAATAATTTTACAGTTATTTTAGAGTTTATAGCCTTTCATTGTCGTAACTCATGGCAAAGTTGTCAAATTGAATAACTTCACGTCTATAAGGTAAGTTAGTTATTTTTTCCCACACTAAAATCATATTAACCTGCATATTGTTTGTACCTTGTAGCTATACCATTGAAACAGTGATTATTTATTTAAATTGGCCCCATTTGTTTCAACTGTAAATGCCTCACTGTACCCAAATATTTGTTCAGTTTTTAAGGAGAAGGAAGGACAATTTCATTTTTGTGGTAATCAACATTATCCAATAAATGCTGTAGACTGAGTTTAACTTGTACTAAAATCTGAATATTCCTATGAAAGAGAGGGCTAATACTGTCTTTTTTGTGTTAGTGTGTCGCTTTTAAGTGTCAAGTGGAATATCCTGTGGCACAATGAGAGCAAAATTTAGAGACAGCTGTCAGGAGAAAGCACTGTGCAAGCAGGATTTTTTCTCAAATCTTTTGGGAACCATTTGAATATGACAGTTAGCCACAGGGCACGGCAAAACCTTTTCCAAACCTACAGAGAAGTAAACGCACACTAGTCACACCATGTTGTTTCCTCTCGTGATGTTTTTGCATAAACATGTCCGCAGGCTGCTGGCTCTTTCAGAAGCCCTTGTAGATTCATACAAGTTTTTTTTTTTTTTTTTTTTTTTTTTCCCGCGTCTTGATGAAGACCCCCCCCCAATCACTCTTTTTTGTAACCTGTTTCGGCCCATGGGATTATAATGAGCCAGTGGTGAGAGTCTGTGACCAAGGGTTCTTTGAACCCCCTGTTGATGTGGTCAGACCCTCGCCTCTTATCCCCCAGAACCCCTCTGAGCGCGTCGTATGGGTGCTGTAATTATGACTTATTGAGGTGAAAATGCCTTCCCTGGGGAAAATTTCCACAAGGCTTTGCAAGATACTCACACAATCATGCAGAAAGTATCTCTTTTTGGGTCAACGCACCTTTGGGAAGCCTTTGGATATGTGTGATAACCGTTATCATATGCGACAAGCTGCTCAATGTGCTAGGAATATGACGGAATCTGTCCAACCAGTTCTGGGGAGTATCGAAAAACCAAATTACACGCACAGCGTATAGTCGTTAAAAACATTTTTTTTCTATTTTTTCTGTGTGACAATAGTTGTGCTGTTTTTCCACACACATTTACAATTCAGTAAATGGAGGCAATAAAACTAGCATCTTCTCTATCATATGTTCCACTAATAAGTTGATCATTCTAGGCGAATCGACCGCGGTTCCTGTACAACGCAATTTATTTACCAATGGTTTTCACTTTAATAAGATTTATATTAAACGCACAGATACACTATCGTTCAAAAGTTTGGGGTCAGTGTACAGTATTTATGTTGTTATTCATACATTAAATTGATTAAACGTGACAGTAAATACATTTACAATGCAACCGAATAAAATCCATTTATGAACAAATCCTTAAAAGAATGGTATTCAGGTTTTACAAAGGTATTAAGCAGCCACACAGTTTATCCCCAACTCTAGATAGAAAAGTTATAAAGGATACATGTGACACTGAGACTGGATTGACTAAAAAATTCAACTTTTCCCTATAAACAGTAATAAATTACATTTTTAAAGTATATTAAAATATAAAACTAAAATTCAGTACATGCAGCCTTCACAAACATTAGATTTCTTTCAAAAATGTAGCGAATTTAGCTCAACGACAGGAAATATGAATAATTAACCATAATTAGTTACAGTTAATTATGAATATTTTAGATCCGCTATAGATATTTAGCTGACCACTCAGGGTAAACTGTCTTGTCAATTCTAAGAACGTAAATTTCCTGGTTAAGGGAAATAACTTTCTAATGTGACAATTCTATAAGCGGTGTAATGTAAATCTGCATGAGGGGGGGGGGGGGGGGGGGGGGGGGTGGGGGGGGGGGTTTTGTGACTCGGTTATGAGCAAACAATGAACATGTCAAGTGTGATACAAGTAAGGTTTTATTAATAGTGGTCTTGAAACTGCATATAAAACAGTATACAATACAAAAGACAATATACAAGAAAAGTAATGGTATACACAATGAGCTGAAGGATATGTGTATTCAATCAAAAAAAGGTTTTCCTATGAATTAATTAGAGAACAGTCCATTTCTCTGGGAATTATGTGTCTTTCTTATGAGGAAAAATAGGGAGTTTCTCTGCCCGCATTCCTTCAGTCCATAAAACCAGTGATATCAGCATTAGTTGCCATGGAACCAGAGGCCTGTTCTGCTTTTCTGAGGTGTTAGGTGCATTTCGGGGGGAGGGTCCATAGACCCTCGTAATTGGCCTTTTGGTTAGGTGAGGGGGCGTTAGATATTATTTGTTAAATATAACAAAAAGTTGTGTGTCTGATTGGTCCAAATGCTACATAATTCCCCCCTTTCGAACGTTGTTGTCCATCCAATAGACAACAGCGAGCGACGTCAAAGGTGCAGAACAATCCAGACACGCACCTGCCACTCACGACTGGGAGACAGTGGTGGCTCTCTGGCTATTTTTGCCTCCAGGAGTGGTCGTGGTGCCATGGTGGATGCTGTCAGGAGGTGTGCTGTGGTGATGTAGGCTGTAGCAAGGTGAGGGTCCTCGAGCTTGTGCAGCAGGTGTCGAGGCTGTGTCACCTGTTGAGGTAGTCTGGGTAAGATGGTTGTTTGTCAATGTTGTTAGCCAGTAGGCTATCTGTGGTACCCACGATGTGGAACAGCCGGGTTAGACTCTCACTGGTGAGAGTGCAGGTGGTTCCAGGGATTGCAGGTAATTGTTATGGAGAATTTGTAGCGTGCAGAGAGTTTCAGAACCGAAGCCGCGTGCATTACGTCAGCCGAATATAGTGATGTTTACGGTGTCGCTTGGCTCTTGTGGCGGCACGACTTGAGCTTGCCTGAGTTGTGTTGGTTGAGGTTTCGCTGTTGGGCATGTGGGCTCGTTGCTCAATCCAACGTTGTCTGGCTGCTTCTGGGGGTGTCGACCGGTTTCAAGGGATGCTCCTCCCTTGGAGGGGCCTGATGCTGTGTTGCAGCAGGCAAGGAGTCAGAGGTTTGTCCTTCTCAATACTCCTTAGTTGAGTTTTGTTCAAGGAGCTCTTTTGCGAGTGTCAGCAGCTCCTGTAACCCAGAAGTAGGCGTGTCCAGCTGTCCTTATGTAGCCTCCGTTCAGCACCCGTGTGAAGTGTGTGGAGGAGGATGTTTTGGTGGACCGCTGTTGGACATACCATGGTGTTTGCAAGATGAGGATGCCTTTTCCCAGTGGTTCGTCTGGAACCTGGGTCTGTTGCCATGGTGATGGCTCTGTCCTCTTCTGGCTAGGGGCTTTCTGTAGAAGGGTTTTGCATTGTGGCAATGCTGGGTGCCTTCTGGTGCCCGCTTTGGATTCTGAGTTGTGAAGTTCAGAATCAGTGGGGTTTGACAAACACCTTTAGTGGAGGCCTTGTGCGTGTTAAAGGCCTTCTGTGTCAGGTTAAGCAGCTGTTGATTAGGCATTGTGCGGAAGGCCCTAATGCCTAGATGACTTCTTACAGCTGGTGTCCTCCGCCATCCCAGGATAATCGTGAGCTTGGAGTAAGTTTGTCAAAGACTGTGGTAGTAAGCATGGGGAGTTTCAAATTTGGTGTCTAGGGCAGTGATCAGTCCGTGTTCAGACTCTGGGTCTGAGAGTATTTAGGTGGCCAGATGTGTTGTCTCTGGCCAGCTCGTTGGGGTCTGTGGGGTCACACGGTGTGTGTGTCTGCAGTGATCCTCTGGAAAAGTCCCTGCCCCACCCCCTTGTGGCTGCTGGTTGGTGACGTGTGAACAGTGGCTCTAGCCCCCCCCCCCTCGCAGGTTCGGACACTTGACTGAGGGGGTCTGGGCCTGCTAGCCAGGGGAAGCTCTGTTTCGTGTTTCCCTGTCTGTTCACCTTGTGGTCTGCAAGCACATTTCAGTTCATTTGTGACACTGAATTCACCTCGTTGCGTTGTTTCGGTTCGCCTGAAAAAAATTTTTTTTTTTGTTGCAGCTGCAGAGGTTTTCAGGGGGCTGACTTGTGAAGTGGCAAGCAGAAGGCTTTGGCTCCCTTTCCCCCCTTCGTAGCTGTGCACAGGCTTGGAGGGCTTGCACTGCTGGCGAACGATATTCAGCCGGCTGTCTTTTGCTTAAATCTATACGCAGTCGGTAGGACTGTTTAAATTCCTTCTGAACCAAGTCAAGCTCCTTTCTAACTGCTGAGTCAGGGTTTGGACCTCAGCACTGTCTGTATGCAGGTGGCCTTGTAAGGCCTAAGATATGGTGTCTCTCTCATTTAGTTCCACATATGTTGTTGTAAGAGTGACTTTGTGTGAAACAGTTCTATTTTCAAGTCCTGTCTGATGGCTTTTCCAACAGCGCTTGGTGTATAGCAGCTGTTAGAGCCTCCTGAAGACAGGTGATTTCCTTCTGTCGCACCATTCTGTGAGGTTATTTGCATCCGTTCTGTGCTTTCTCTCGTTGAGCAGGTGTCAGTTCTCTGCAGAATTCTGTGACTTGCAGTTTCAGCTCATATACCTCCTGTCTGAGGCCCTTGAGGGTGTGGTCCGAGGAGAGGATGATGCTGGTCAGGTGTTCGCTTATGTCGC
>JADLZN010003032.1:0-131379 GCA_018155175.1 Sinocyclocheilus anophthalmus
AAGCCAAAATAGAGTGAGAAGAAAAAAAAAAAAAGAAGACGTATGATAAACGGTTAACAAAAAGTTCTGTTCGTTCAAAAAAAAAAAAAACTTATACTCACTCCCAGGCCAGCCAAGATGTGTATGAGTTTGTTTCTTCATCAGAACAAATCTGGAGAAATTCAGCATTGCATCACATTGCGCTCACCAGTGGATCCTCTGCAGTGAATGGGTGCCGTCACAATTAGAGTCCTGATGATAAAAACATCACAGTAATCCACAAGTAATTGACCAGACTCCAGTCCATCAGTTATTTTGTTATTCCTATAAATTTGTTATTGCATCAGGTGTGGACTTGGAATAGGTTTGAAATTGGTCCATGCAAAGGAAAATATTGACAGCATAATAGAAATGCAGCAGCTATTTGCGCTAAGTGCAAATAGCAATGGATTCCATTTACACTAAGTGAACATAGCAGTATTTTCTTAGCGATACTATTTACACTAAGTGCATATAACAATAGATTTTATTTAGAGTATGAACAAATAACAGTATGTTCTTTGCAATATGTGTAAATTGTAGTTGAATGCTATTTATACTTAGTGCAAGTAGTGGCAGATATTTGCACCTCTGTATGGTAGAATGTTATAAAACAGTATGCAATAATAACTGTGTCATATGTTTGGAATGACATGAGGGTGAGTGAACAGAATGTTCATTTGTGTGTGAATTATCCCTTTACTAGACTATAATGTCAGAATGACCTAGTGAATGTAAGGGACAAATTTGGACAGTGTAGTTCTGCATTGCTCTGTTTTGTGATAATGAATCAATATTACCCTGGTGCAGAGTATTGACATTATTATGAATGATTATATAGCTAGTATTGTAAAGCTTTGAAGTTGTTTGGTATCATTATTTTGTTATTTATGAATACATTTTATAATGGGAAGTAAAATGATCAAATCTATTTTAAATGTGAACAATAATGCTAAAATGTATTTAATTATTTGCATGTACAATATAAATAATTAAAATACTGTAATTAAGAAAAGGTTCAGATGTGTCCCAAGTTGTATATAATATGGTATGTTATGTATGCTATAGTATAATAAGTTATTTGTACACTGAAAAAAATGTTTCATTCATCCAATTAAAAAAAATTTGGGTAATGATTCACATCTATATTTTTAAATTTGTGCCAATGAAAAATAAATAACTTGCCCCTTTCCCCCACCCCTAGAATTTACCAATTGTAAATACTTCTTCCAGGCCATAAAACCATGGCCATTTTTTTGTTAAATCTCTTAAAACGAATGTAGAACTTCTCTCTAAATGAAATTATATTTTGCTCAAAGAAAATTAAACCTGTTTTAAGACCATTAGGATTTTTTGCACTGTGTGTGATGACATTTTCATTTACAAATAAGCACATTTTCCCCCTGTAATTTTTATTATTGTAATGCAAAAATGACTTGTATTGTAATTAAAAAGAAATATGGTAACGTATTGTAAAAAATATTTTTTTATTATATAATGCTTTTAAAAATAAAGTTATTCACCCTGAGATCTAAACTTTTTTTAAATCACAAAACATTTTTTGTTTCAGTGAGCATGTTAAAAAGGTTTTTGTTCATGCTGCAATTAAACACTCGCCAACCAATAAGACATAAGCTCTTGTCTGGATTTGTTGCTTAGGATGCACTAATGCACTGACAGCTATTCTGCCAGCTGCTTAAAGTCCAAACGGTAACTGTATTTAACAGTATTTCATGATGAATGTATACTGAAGCACAGCAGCTGTAGAGGCTAAAGGATGCAGACAATGTGAAGGTACAAGACTCTTTACTGAAGAGCATCGTTACAGGCTCAGCAATCATTGGCTGACAGGCCTGACCGAGATGCATGTTTAGTTCATCTCATATCAGAGCTGTTCCCTCACCTGCCGCTAATAGAGCAGCAATGAAGAAAACAAGCCAGCCATTTCACCGGCCCGCACTTTGAGCCTGGGTTAATGTAACTATTCATCTTGCTTGGACCCCATGTGCCTTTAGCTTGAATAGCCTCCATTAGCAGTCATGTGATTACAGAACACCTTCACAGATATCCCTGTGCTCTTTTCAGGTGATTGATTTCTCATGGCCCTTGAGCATTAGTGTGGAATTGATTGTTAGTAGGACCTCCAATGGGCGTCGTAGTCACAGACTGCTTGTAGATTGTCAGTGATCATTGTAACAGGGTTTATGACTTTGAAACGTAATGTTTTTCTGTTAGACATCTGCATCTAGATTTCATTTAGGCCAACACTGACACTCGCTTCATTTGAAGGGGTTATGAATTTATACTGATTTTTTTTCTTTGTCACTAACATGACACTCATACTAATTACTTAAAAAATACATAAATTATGCAATTCATACACAGTTACTTGAATAGACCTCTTCTATGATGAACATGGTTTTAATTTCTTTTTTTAAATTATATCATAATGTTGGGGAAAGAGCCTTATTAAAAGAATTAAATTAAAGTAGATTGTAAAGTTTTATATGATACAATCTCCCCCAAAACATATTATATTTATGAATAAATCATTAATAATACCTGTAAAAATACTTACTATTTTGTAGGGTTGTTCCAATAGACGATATTATTATTATTATTATCAGAATAGTAATATTACCCTAATTAATATTAGGCTTTATTTGTCCCATCATATTTCTTTGAAACTTTTTACAGTGTTGCCCGTATATCCAATCACACACGATTCCGTTGAGCTTATAAATGCAGTGGCCAATCAGAGGCATTCAGATGAGTCATCGCTGAAACACCAGAGTTTTGTTGTTCAGCGCGCGCTCGCTGACTATGAGTTCAGCTCTCTCGTGAATTCTCTCTTCATGAACAAAGGGCAGATGTACGTGCGATGTAAGTATAATAGATTTATTCATCATAGACAGCTTCACTGATTGTAATAGGAGTGTTTTTTAAAGTGCATATACTCGAAGTCGAAGACTAAAGTCAGTGTTCTTTGGTAATTTAAATGCTCTTTGCTTCGTTTTCTGTAGCTGCTTTTTAAATAACTGAGGAAATGTAGACATTATAATTAGTAACTTGCAATGCTTCTATAAAATTCTGTTAAATACATTTGGCTGCTTTTAGCCTTACGCTGGAGTTGGTTTACTTTCCGGCAATGAAACCAAGTAAATAAATGATTAAAGGGTTAGTTATATCAATATAAACGTGCGACAAGTTGACTAGGAAAAAATCTTTACAAATTTTTAATATTACCAGCACAAACAAACAAGACTATTTGGGTTGAATTTGGAGTATGTTGGGGGGCTGAGCGACCTCAGAATGACCTATAAATATTATTTCAATATCTAAAAAACCAAAGCAGCACAAACAATGGGTTTTTATTGCCAACAATTCGTTGGGTAGGGGGCCACTTCAGGAGGTTATTTGGCGAACGCAACAGCCACCAGTAGTCTTTATTTTCGATCGGCAGATTATTACAGAATTTCACTAGATTTGTAGGGAGATGCGTGTTTTGTAACAAGCGGCAACCTCCCGATCTCTCTCTTGAAGCAACAGGAAGTGACTCTTAATAAAACTGTATTAATTCTCAACGGCAGCTCGAGGGGGCTGGCGCAACGCGATTCCAAAAAGCAGAAAAAACATGTTACACATGGTTCAAAATTAGGTTGGTCTAAATATAGCTATGTGGGCGTGGCTTCAGCAACCTGCTCACGCCTCTTTGCCCATTTTCGATTAGCCGGGAGTGCTGCGCTGCCAAGATGGCGACGGCCGCCTCCGCCCAATTTTGAGCTTCAAAAACGCTCTTCGGAAATCTACGGGTGACGTCACGGACACTACGTCCATTGTTTTATACAGTCTATGTTTTAAACATGTTTCACTTGAAGCTGGAGTTTTCCTTCAAAATAAAAGCTCTACTGCAGTTTCCATCAAAATAAAAGCTTAAAGGTGCAGTATGAATTGCTGACAGCTAGTGGTTTAAATAGGTAATGTTACTGCAGCCCAAATTCAAAATATCTCTCAAGTGTAGAAATTAGGAAAGAAGTATTGTAATTTCCCTACTGTAGTGTGAAGCAAAAATAATATACCTATGCGCACAAACATTTTGAGGGGCAGGGGCTCAAGTGGAAAAAAGGGCACTTCTCATAGGCCTATTTATTTTAATTTTTTCTAAACATAACGTTAAATATATTAACACAACTCTGACTTACCAATTTATTTTAATTCCCTCACACTCACCCAATTGTTTCATGTTGTTTTATTTGTCAACAGATGTCTACAAAATAATCAGTTCACAGTGTTATAATTATAATTAAATGTCATAATTACACTTACTATACCATAAACACACACTCACTCACTCACTCACTCCACACACACACAATAACTTTGTGAAGAGAACTTTTTCACATTTGAGGGAGGGCTGTTAAGATCTATCAGCATTCAACATATTAATAGAATGGATAGTTATTAGATGAGGAGCCTGAGATCAAAATTATGAATGTATTGTTTAAGGCAGGAGTCAGGACACTTCATGTACTGTTCAATTTTGAGATTTTGGTCTATTTTGCTTCCATGTCTTCTTTTGCTCTAATGGAAAGGAAAATTCCAAAATACACATTAAGGTGTTTGTTTTAAGCCCTCGTCTGTTTGCTTCTGTAGATTTCTTCTAAATTAACCAAAAACAAGCTATCTGCATATTTAAACAACATTTCAAGGTAAAAGACTCTTGATGTAAGTCATTAACTAATAACTGGGGAAGTTCTGTGGTGATATGCTTTAGTTATTTTGTTTATCCTATTCATCTACAATGCCATGTCAAATGTATGCGAATTATTTGCATATCAATGTGTCAATTCTGATGACATTATTAATTTTACTGTATTCAGCTGTCGTTTCTCCATTAAGTTCGCCTGTATGCCCATGATATATTGCCTTAGCTAAACTTTAGCTAACTTATTACATGGTAGCTCATGAATCATGGAGGTTAGCAAGACAAATTAAAGGTGCAGTAGGAGATCTTGGAAAATGCTAACTTTAGCCTGATAGCACTGAAAGCGAAAGTTCCCGCCCCTCCCTGCAAATCGCTGTCCGAAGCCATGCCACCTGAATGCATTTACGCTCACAGACCAGAATACCAGGGACAACATTACTACAATAGGCTACATCAGCGATTCCCAATTCCAGCCCATGTTCCGAAGTGAAGTAAACCAATGCTCAGGGTTTAGGGATATCGATCGGAACACAGTTCATGCTCGTAGCACACTTCTAACGAGTTGGTTATCTGAATCGGGTGTGTTAACTAAGCAAGACATGCAAAATATGTGCGAGGACTGAAATTGGGAACCGCTGGGCTACATCATGTGTCATTCACCGGCGAGAAAACTTTAAAAGTACTACAATACCAGGAAGGAAGATCGGGGTGTTGATGTTTGTCTGCCATCCTCGCTCTGTCTGCACAGAGTGTGTGAACGCGCTGATAACGTATCCTGTCTGCACGAACCAGGTGCGCAGAGGTATGCAGATACATACATTGAAAGGCAGGTAGGAAAGCCAATTAAAACACTCAGACCGAGCGTTTTGATTGGACGAACATTTCTTGGGCCTACGCCTTCCACAGAATATATAAATACAGTTAAATACATTTAGACCACTTAAGTTAATGATTGCTATCTTGATGTGAAGAGACTTTCAACCAGCATAACAAAAATGTTTTCTGAAGACAATCACCTATTGCACCTTTAACTATATTTGCCTTTTGTCTTTTGTATAATTAGCTGTAAATTCGAGGCACAGGTAGCTTAGTCTTTGTTCATCACCACTCACCTCCACACCAAGACAAACACAAATGGAAAGGGAGGGAGGGCTTCACTTCTGCAGCTCTCTGTCTGTCTGTCTGTGATGTGCCGATCAATGTGTGCTACACTGCTGTGCTGTGCGCAGGGCCATAGCTGGGGTTTGCGGGGCCCCAGTGCAGGCTGTACCAGTGGGCCCTGTTTGAAATTGTTTAATATGTATGTTCGTTCTATTTATTTATTTGTGCTATTTACAATGTTTAAGTTTTTTCAAGTTTGTAGGTGTCCAGGTACAGAAACCGAATAATCAAATGTAAAATAGCAATGTATAGTCTTCACTGTAAAAATGAAATATACAGTCAAACCAAAATTAATTCAGACACCTTACACATTTCTCACATTATCACAGTTGATTTGCCGCGGAAGAAGCCGGTGGAAGGGGAGAAAGGGCATCGGAACACGGACCGTTCAACATTTCCCGACCCGACTGATATTTTATTTTTTTAGTTTTTTTTGACAGGGAAAGCTGTGCGCAAACAGAAAAACACACACATAATACATATATTCATTTATAAAAAAAATAAAAAACACTCCCCAGAAAAAAAGGGCACTTTCTCTCGAGGAAGAAAAAGGGCCGGTGCTCAAGCCCCCTTTGATGTCTATGTGTGCACGTGCCTGCTATGAAGTATTCATTTTCATTTATTTTACAGTGCAATTGTTTTACAATTTGTGGCTATTACTGATATTGTTGTTATTATTCTATTCTAATTTGTTTGGCTTCTAAAACACCAGTGTAAATGTAATTTAGACAGAGACAGTATATCACAAATAAAAAAGAGGGTTGAGTCCCCTTTAAAGTTCAGGTACAAGTCAATTTAGACTTTTTTCTGACTCAAGTTTTCTGTTTGAAACTCTCAAAGTGCGTTAGATAGAATAACAACTTTAAAATGTACAAATTTTTCATTTTTCCCAATTCTTTTTTTTTTGTATGTATATATATATATATATACAATAAAGATCGTAGCGTGGACTTGACATTGCAATAATATCGTATCGTGAGTGGGACGAGAGGGGCGGGGCCGAGAGCCGTGGTAACGGAGCGAGGACGGTGGAGTACATGCTAATGCGCGACACCTGCGCACAGGCCTGGTCCTCTCTCCTCCAACACTGTCGTCACTCCTCCTTTTATCCTTCCGGAGCTCCTCCTTGGGACTCGAGACCGGTGAGTGGCGCAGGTGTCGCGCATTAGCATGTGCTCCACCGGCCTCGCTCCGTTCCCACGGCTCTCGGCCCGCCCCTCTCGTAATGAGGAGATTTGATATTACATCCCTATTAACCATCCAAAACGTGACATTCAAATTAATTGGATAAAATCCGAAAAATTGCACTGCCTTACATACATTTTTTTTGTTCATAAAAGCTGACTCAGTGATGCAACACTCTTGGTTTGCTGTGGGTCTAGCAACCAGTCAAGTTGTAGCGAGTTTGAATATGCTGAAATACGAATGAGATTTGAGAGCTATGGGGAGCGATCAATCTTAAATTGAACTATTCCTCACACAGAGAATCATATGACTTTAGTAGACTTGGAATATAGAGCAAACGCTGTATGGACCGCTTTTGGTGTGCTATTCCTTTTATTTATCCTTTTAGGAATAGCAGCTCTGAGTTTCTCCCTTTGTGTTTTTCTGGCAGAAGAAAGTCACAGAGGTTCAGAACGAGGAGGCTGAGTAAATGTTCAGTAAATGAATTTTCATTTATGGTTGAACTCTTCTTTTACACTTCCCACAGATGTGAAGGAAAATATACAACAGCGTAGTGTATATGTGTGAGAGAGATAGATAGAGGGGATGGGTGACACAAATGGGTGGAGTGTAAGAGAAGTGACCTGCCCTCTCCCTTCTATCTCTCTCTTTCTCTCTCACACACACACACACAGTCCTTCCCTCGCTCCCTCAGCCTCGACTATAAATAACCGAAAAATGATTTTCAAGGTGCAGAGATAGAATCCATTTGGAATGTTCTCTTAAATGAAGAGTGATTTATGATTTCATACAATTCCTGCTGAAAGCATTTCGGGCTTTGCCCGGTCATCAAAGTCCTGCCAGCTCAAATCTATTATTTATCGCCCAGCATGTCTATGTGGCATCAGAACTTTATGACAGGTAATGTTTGTCTTTAGCAAACATGATGTGGAAAAATCAATACCGGATAGGATAAATGGCATTAAAAGATGGCGGCCAGAGGTTATTTACACTTTTTAAAAACATCTTCAGTGTTATCTGGACCGATACAGTGGGGCAAAAAAGTATTAGTCAGCCACCAATTGTGCAAGTTCTCCCACTTAAAAAGAAGAGAGAGGACTGTAATTTTAATCATAGGTATACCTCAACTATGAGAAAAAAAATCCAGAAAATCACATTGTAGGATTTTTAAAGAATTAATTGGTAAATTCCTCGGTAAAATAAGTATTTGGTCACCTACAAACAAGCAAGATTTCGGGCTCTCACAGACCTGTAACTTCTTCAAGATGCTCCTCTGTCCTCCACTTGTTACCTATATTAATGGCATCTGTTTGAACTCGTAATCAGTATAAAAGACACCTGTCCACAAACAGTCACACTCCAAACTCCACCAATGGCCAAGACCAAAGAGCTGTCAAAAAACACCAGAAACAAAATTGTAGACCTGCACCAGGCTGGGAAGACTGAATCTGCAATCGGTAAGCAGCTTGGTGTGAAGAAATCAACTGTGGGAGAAATTATTAGAAAATGGAAGACATACAAGACCACTGATAATCTCCCTCGATCTGGGCTCCACGCAAGATCTCACCCCGTGAGGTCAAAATGATCACAAGAACTGTGAACAAAAATCCCAGAACCACACGGGGGGGGACCTAGTGAATGACCTGCAGAGAGCTGGGACCAAAGTAACAAAGGCTACCATCAGTAACACACTGCGAACAGGGACTCAAATCCTGCAGTGCCAGAAGTCTCCCCCTGCTTAAGCTAGTACATGTCCAGGCCCGTCTGAAGTGTGCTAGAGAGCATTTGGATGATCCAGGATTGGGAGAATGTCATATGGACAGATGAAACCAAAATATAACTTTTTTGGTAAAAACTCAACTTGTCGTGTTTGGAGGAGAAAGAATGATGAGTTGCATACAAAGAACACCATACCTACTGTGAAGAATGGGGGTGGAAACATCATGCTTTGGGGCTGTTTTTCTGCAAAGGGGACCAGGACGACTGATCCGTGTAAAACGAAAGAATGAATGGGGCCATGTATCGTGAGCTTTTGAGTGAAAACCTCTTTCCATCAGCAAGGGCATTGAAGATGGAACGTGGCTGGGTCTGTCAGCATGACAATGATCCAAACACACCGCCCGGGCAACGAAGGAGTGGCTTAGTAAGAAGCATTTCAAGGTCCTGGAGTGGCCTAGCCAGTTCCAGATCTCAACCCCATAGAAAATCTTTGGAGGGAGTTGAAAATCCGTGTTGCCCAGCGACAGCCCCAAAACATTACTGCTCTAGAGGAGATCTGCATGAGGAATGGGCCAAAATACCAGCAACAATTTGTGAAAACCTTGTGAAGACTTACAGAAAACGTTTGACCTCTATCATTGCCAACAAAGGGTATATAACAAAGAATTGAGATGAAATTTTGTTATTGACAAATACTTATTTTACACCATAATTCGCAAATAAATTCTTTAAAAATCCTACAATGTGATTTTCTGATTTTTTTTCTCATTTGTCTCTCATAGTTGAGGTATACCTATGATGAAAAATTACAGGCCTCTCTCATCTTTTTAAGTGGGAGAACTTGCACAATTGGTGGCTGACTAAATACTTTTTTCCCCACTGTATATTGATGTCTCCTCGCGCTGTTGCTGCTCTGGTAGGGGCGCAATTGAGATGCATCTGTTTTAAACAGGCCAAGTGAATTAATGTAATACTTTTCCATAAATATAATTAGGTTTCTTCAGTTCAGGTGATTTTATAAAATGATGTCACTGTAAAGCACATAAGGATGCATTATGTAAGGAATAATTGACGACGGGCCGTTGAATTATTAGAAAATATTGCACGCCCTTCGCAGAGTGGCCGTTACACCTCGGGTGTGCATCATTTTTCTAATAATTCAGCGGCCCGGAGTAAATTATTCCGCTTATACTACGGTTACCACACCTCAAGACATCGATCAGATGATATATTTAAAGGGATTTGTCTGGTTTTTGTACTTAAATCGCTATTGTAGGATTATTTCTTCTGCATCTCATCAAACGCCTCTTTTGCTAGCTCCGAAACTTAATTTTAAAGCTGGTAATGGAGGCTTGAGCCGTTGATAGCATTCTAATGCCGTTATTAATGAAGTTATTAGAAAGAGAGAGAGAGCGAGAGCTTGTGTGAATTCGGCTACCTCTGTGTGTCCCTCAACAGTGTTCTGCAGCAGCGTCTCTAAACAGCGCTGTTATTACCTCGCTAGTGAGAAATATCATGTGTAGCCTTTAAGTTGCTACACTATATAGGCTAACTGATCAAATCATCAGGGCAGCGCTGACGACACCTTTTTGTGCAAACTGCGTGACCGTAGTGTGCGTGCACATGTGATTACAGTAATTCCTGTGTGCTGTATAGGTACTGTATGCTAATTTCCGTTATTACAGTAAACTATGCGAAGTGATATGGAACTGTAATGCGGTCAAGAGAGCTGCCTGGAACTACGTTCGCCATGCGTTTCCCTGAAAATAATTGCACACCTCAGAACGTTCGTTAGCCAATCAGATTCAAGCATTCAACGGCCCCGTAGTATATATATTAGTTTTCCATAGTAACTATTTAAGCTCTAATTTGACGTATTTAATCGGAAACAGGATTGCGGGACTAGATTTTATCCATCAGGAATTTATTGGATTGTAAAAAATGGGAGGTTTTTAAAAAAAATTTTTACATTGAATCGGCACAATAAATTCAGGAACATGCATTGTTAAAGTCAAGAGGGTGAATTGCCATTGAATCTGGATGATATGCCATTCAATTTGGACGATTTCACAATCCTGTTACAAACATTGTGGAACCAGATTTTATTAATCAGGAATTGGAATGTGAAAAATTGACATGATAAAAACAGGAATATAGAGAACAGGAGGGGTTGAAATTTCGACAGAGTGATTTTTTGATAAAACATTACAAAGAAACTATTTGTTTATTTTACAATAATGTGCAATGATAAATCAGCACAATATAATCAGGAATTATGAAAGTCAACAGGGTGAAATTCTATGTCTTGCCATTATATTTGGACAAAGGTTTTTTGTCACATTGTAGGAGAGCATGTGGGTGTCTAGAATCCCAGGATTCTCCATCAGTGAAATAGCCAGTGCTAGGAAAGATACGCCGGACCTGCTCGGAATAAATCACTTTTCCATTGTGTGCGTGAGATGGGGCTGTGCGAGGCCAGATGAAGAAGAAGAAAGATGGAGGGACAGGGACGCTTCAGCGGCTTAATGGAGTTGTTTTCAGCCCCGGTGCAGCTCAATCATGCTCTCAGTGACCCCACGCGTTCCGTCTGCCTTTTTAGTGCGGCTTTGCGAAGTATGTAAACCTCAGCTCAAGCAGTATGTACGCTAGTAAATATACCAATTGGATCTGTGAGCTAGAGCTTGTACGAGCACTTGTGAGTTATCCGGGAAATGTTTACCTTCTGTAAATGACTGTCCAAATGCTGTGCAGCATCAGCATTGCCAAATTCATGCTGCTTGCACTTTCATAAACTGTGCAAAAACAGTCATATGCCACTTGCTCCTTATACAGTAGTTACTATATATTCTTCTGTTTCATGGCGTTTTTGTGGTTTGTATGTGAATGCTCCAGATGGGGTCCAGATGAGAAATTGATAAATCAATTAAGAAATCAATAAATGAACTGAGAATGTTATTGTAGTGTTTAGTTTAATTTGAGCCATTTTCATGATTTTTTTTTTTTTAATTTCAATTTTAGATTTCAGACAACATTTCAAAATTCAGGCAACATTTCAAACTTGTTAACTTTGTTTCTTTTAATATTTATATTTTATTTTATTTCAGCCTTATTTCAAGTAACAGAAATGTTTTAATAGTGTTAGTTTTAGTTAATAATAAACCTGCTGAGAAATCAATCAATTAATTGAAAAATTGATCAAATCAACCACTGATTTTTGGATAAATGTGGATAAATAAATGGAATTTGATCATCTTAAATAATCAAATATAAAGAAGATAAACAAATTAACAAATGAATTAATAAACAAATTGAAAATACAATTGATCATATTAATATACAAATAATTATGAAAATTAACACTTTTAAATCAGAACTTAATTTTTTTTTCATTAACATCGTTATTTATAGCAATTGGTAATGTTAATTTGAACTAAGTTTAAGTGATCATTGTTGATCAGCACCAAATGAATTATTTAATTCATTTATCCATTGATTAATCAATTTTTCATTTCTTAAAAGGGTCATATGATGCGATTTAAATTTTTCCTTTCTCTTGGGAGTGTTACAAGCTCTTGGTGCATAAAGAAGATCTGTTAAATTGCACAGACTAAAGTCTCAAATCCAAGAGATATTCTTTATAAAAGTTAAGACTCTGCCACGCACCCCTAAAACGGCTCGTTCTAACACAACCCAACATATCTACCTCACGATGTGGGAAGATAACGCCTAATGCCGCCCAAATGTTCACGCAAAAAAAGAAGGAGTAACTTTTATTCTCGCTGTAGATTTGTTGTTGCCGCGCCGCCGGCGTGAAAGGCTCTGTTTGGTTGTGGTAAAAAAAAAACAAAAGCAAAATTACTTTGTTTGTTCTTCCAAAAGAGGGACGATATCCGCTTCGTCATGCCTAAATCTGATCCAAGCTGGTCGCTGAGGAAATACATCAACACGCTCTCGATCGCCGGATCGGCTTTCACCGTTTTCACAGCTCCTTCGTCGGATCCGCCTGGACCGCCGTTCTCGATCCTGCCGCCTCAGCTCACTCTTGCCCTGGCCTCAGCTACCGCTAAGCCGGGGCTTTCGCTCAGCTTAGGCCCTGGTTTCGTTGTGAAAGCAAAACTACTTGTTTGTCTTTCCAAAAGAGGACGATATCTGCTTCAACATGCCTGGAGCTAAACCGTGCTGGTCGCTGAGGAAATACAACAAATTAGTGCTGTGGATCGCCGGCACATTTTATGGAGGACTGTTTACTGATCCTGGGAGAGTAACGTTTGACTAAAATGCCGGCAGTTCTGACTCACGTAAATACGTTTTCTTTTAAAGGATTTGCCACTGATGATTCAAACGCGAGTTTTGAGCAGTGTAGAGTAGAGCTTGTTGTTTGTCGTTTCTCCGATCACACATGCAGACATGATTTTATGTTTACGCAGCACGATACACAACACAACGCATAAGAAGACAGTATAAATCATTATAATCAGCAATTATGTCCCCACTGGATACAACAATGCCTCGTTTGTAATGGGTTTTAATGTTTTTGTCTCGTCGCTCCGGCCAGGACATGGCATCACAGTTCTATGGTGAGGGGCATAACATTTCCATCACACGCTTGAGGTATTCGGCCAATCACAACGCAATGGATAGCTGGCCAATCACAGTACACCTCGCTTTTCAGACCGATGAGCTTTGTAAAAATCGACGCGTTTCAGAAAGGCAGGGCATAGAGGAGAAACAATATGTACAGTATGTGGAAAATAATGTGGTTTTTTTAACTTTAAACCACATAAACACATTTTATTACACCAAATACACCAAATAATGTTCTTTTTAGCAGCATCATATGACCCCTTTAATTGATTTTCTTTTATTTCTGAAATTATTTTTGAGTGTCACGTTTGTGTCCCTGTACAAATGACCACCACACACCATTTCAGTTGTCTGAAGCACTATTGTGTTTCACTGGCAACATATTTGTGGCAGAGCGAATGCTAAAATCTAGTGACTTGCTTTATTAGAAATGGGAGATGAAAGATTGAATGAAACACAATATTGTTAGCTGTGTCATTGTCCTTATGCTGAGTTGCTGTTTCTAACTGGATGTATCCGCAGCAGTTAAAGTGAATAAGCCTCCAGCGAGCCTTAATGCTTTTAGCATCAGTGTAATTGTGAAAGCAGTTGGACTGCTTTGCCATTTCAGCAATGTGTGCATGAAATGGTATGCATTTCGCAAATTGAGTGAAACTTTCAATTCAGAGAGAGATCGCAATGGTGGTCGGTGACAATGCTTTCTGTCTGTGTTCATTTCCCAGGACTCACCGAGTCTGTCATTGCGGCAGCCTGCTCCAGAGTCGGACAGAACGTTTTGCATTTGGACAGGTAGTTGGATGCTCAGTGTCTATGAAATGAGATATACGTAAACATTTATGTTTATGCATTTAAGAGACGCTTTTATCCAAAGTGACAAAAGAAGAACAACAAACACTTGCATGATGCTGAATAAATTATTATTTTTTCAATTTTATTTTACAGGAGGAACTATTATGCTGGAAACTGGGCAAGCTTCACATTCAATGGCCTGCTGTCATGGATCGAGGAATATAAGGTCATTATTTTATCATTTTCACTCAGATACTAGTTTATGTGAACTTGTGTGAAGTTTATAGGTAACTGAATAACATTTTTTAAAACTGATACTACATTTTAGCGGTTTTAAGCTGTAGGTCACCTTGTGGTTTTGTAGTCGACACTTGATTTTGGTTTATAATGTGTGTTCTCAGAATCAGCAGGAGGTACAGATCACAGAGTCGGAGCAAGTATGGAGGAGCTTGATTGATGAGGGAGAGGATGTGGTGCCTCTCAGTTCTGTGGATTCCTCTATTTCCAACTTAGAAGTTTTCTGTTATGCCAGGTTGGCATTCATTTTACTTACAACTAACACAGTCTAAAATGAGTCCTTAACAAATTTATGAAGACAGATCTTGTGTGTTTTGTCTCTTGAATGCACATTTGCTTTGCGTTTTACTAAATTTTAAATTATAATGTTAGGGTATTGTGCGATATGTCAGAATAATAAACATGCTGCATAAATAACTGAATTGACTACTAGGATAATTTAAATGTTACTTCTATTTTAAAGTAAAAAGCTCTAAAAAGACAGATAATTAATAATACATAATAAATAAAGTAATTAATTAATAAATAATAATAGTAAACTTTACACAATGTTGCACTTCTATGCAATTCCTCATAAAATCCAAACAATTTTACAGGTATAATTTTTTTTTATCTAACAATTGTGAATTATATTTTGATAACTAAAAAAAAGAATAATAATAATGAGGGTGAACCTTAACAAATAAAAAGAACTGTTTTTTATACAAACATTTAAATTGCACATACTGCGGTTTTTATAAAAAATTAAAATTTTTACTTCTATCAGTATCTTCTACTACAGCATTTTAAAGGAACACTTCTCTATTTTTGAAAATAGGCTCATTTTCCAACTCCCCTAGAGTTAAACAGTTGAGTTTTACCGTTTTCAAATCCATTCAGCCGATCTCCGGGTCTGGCGGAGGCACTTTTAGCTGTAGCTTAGCATAGATAATTGAATCTGATTAGACTGTTAGCATCTCACTCAAAAATGACCAAAGAGTTTCTATGTTTTTCCTATTTAAAACTTGACACTTCTGTATTTACATCGTGTACTAAGACCGACGGAAAATGAAAAGTTGCGATTTCAGGCGATATGACTAGGAATATACTCTCATTCCGGCGTAATAATCAAGGAACTTTGCTGCCGTACCATGGGTGCAGCAGGCGCAATGATATTACACAGCGCCTGAAAAATAGTCCCCAGCATGCTCCCTGTGCAAGCAGGTGGTCACGTTGGTTATGTTGACGGAAGTTAGCCTATTTTCAGGCGCTGCATAATATCAAAATCGCAACTTTTCATTTTCCGTCGGTTTTAGTACACGATGTAACTACAGAAGAGTCAAGTTTAAATAGGAAAAATATAGATACTCTTTTATCATTTTTGAGTGAGATGCTTAACGGTCTAATCAGATTCAATGATCAATGCTAAGCTAAACTAAAAGTGCTACCACCAGACCCGGAGATCAGCTCAATGGATTCAAAAACGGTAAAACTCAACTGTTTAACTCTAGGAAAATGAAAAGTTGCGATTTTCCGCACTTGTTGTCATGACATTATTCAAACATACATTAAATACTGAATTACATGTTATTATGAACATGTAATATAGTGCATTAATTTAGCTAATCCAGCTAAGGACATTGACTCTCTTTCCATGATTTTTCCAAGCTATTTTATTGACTTCTTTCTGCAGTTGAAACATTGATTGAGAGATTACATGAGACACAGTACATTTCAGTAAATTGTTCTGTTTATTTCAACATACCTTCTCATGTTCATTCATGTTTATTTTGGTGCTATAACTAGTAGTAAAGAGGAAGACATGGTCAGTTCACGTGCTGCTTGAACCTATGTGGCTAAAGCGATCTGTCACACAACATTAAAGAGCGTCAAAAGGTATTTATTATTTGTCCTTTATAGTGAGGAAGAAGAGAAAGAAGAGGAAACGAAGGCCCCGTTAACAAGCTGTCAGCCCGTGAATGCTGAGACTGTATCAGAAGAGACCACCGGGGACCCTACAGAGGCTCAAGACACAGTTACAGGTGATGACACCACAGCATCCGATGCTAAGACGCAGAACGAGGAGCACAAAGTCTCTGAGCCGAAGGAGGAGCAGCATACATCTGACATTTCAGAACCCAGCCAATCACAGGAAGAGAAAGATTCGCAGCCGATCAGCAGCCCTGAAGATCCACCTGTAGATGTGGAAAAGAAGATAACATATCAAAAGTTGGTAAAAGAGGGACGCAGATTCAACATCGACCTTGTCTCCAAGGTTTGTATTATTTAAATATATATGATACTCAAAATATTAGATAATAAAAAGAAAATAATAGTAAACCAAGAACTGCTTTATTTAATGAAAATCAACAGAAAAGAATTCCTAAAATTCTAAAACACATAAAATGATCATGTAATCTCAACTTAATTATTTTTAGTAGTGGAAACTTATCTAGCTATAACTAGTTAATACAGTAAATGCTAACATGCTTAATGGTAACACAATTATTTGATTAGCATAGCAATTGCTAAATGAGTAAGGCAAAATAGATCATTTAGACAATATAGACTAAACTAAGCTCGAAATTAGCATAGCAAAACATCAAACTACTAAATCACTCACTTGACATTAATCTTGCACAATATATTTATATATGTAACACTTGATTTTAATTAATGTAACATTCTAAATTAGAGTTTCTCTAAATTAAAAGAAGCATTTTTATTAAATTCAAAACAATAAAACTCTTCAGAGTACTTGAAATGCGTCAGTTTAATGAAGAAAAAGAAAGTTCTAAATCCTCATAAAAGTTAATTTGTTTAAATTAATACTAAAATGTAGGTTTGCCCTACTCAAACCAATTGATTATTCTGAGCTATAGGGTTTACCATGTACTGTTTTATTGTTGTTGTGTTTTTCATTAAAATACATTGAATCCACTATTGTCTAGCATTTGTTTTGTCAAAGGAGGGGAAAATATCTTATCTTTAAATGTGTGGTGTAATATGTAATTGGTAATATGATTGTTGTCACAAGTTAATTAATCAGTGGGAAAATTTCCTCACCATGGCATCCCTAGCTTTAAACAATTAAAATGACTTTCTAAGTCTTTCTTCATCATGTAGTGATCACAGTCTGGCATCTAGCTTTAAATGAACTTAGATGGCAATGAAATGAAATTTATAGTGTTCTCTTTGACCCTCTTCAAAGTTGATGTATTCACGTGGTGCACTGGTGGATCTGCTCATCAAATCTAATGTGAGCCGTTACGCAGAGTTCAAGAACATCGGACGTATCCTCACCTGCAGAAATGGAAAAGTGGAACAGGTATGGAGCTGATCTTTTTCAATAAATCCTATTAACAGAATCAAATAAATGTAAAAATGATTTTAGCCAAAAAATAATTAAATAATGCAACCATTTTTCCAAACTGCTTGTTCTATATAGGGTTGCAATGATTTTTTATTTTATTTTATTTCTTTATTTTTCCTTCCCTTTCTAAAATTCTGTGTACTTCATCTTTTCCTCATGACTGCATTATATTTTAGGTCTAATATGAAGCATCCTGATTCAAATTATTAGAGCAGTTCAGCTAAGATAAAACGATTAAATTGATTTGCTGCTTGATTTATCCATTTCTATTTACTAATGTACCTGATAAGAACATTGACGCAAAAGGTGTTTCTCATTTCACTAAAAATATTAAATGCAGCATTGTAATGCAAAATCCATCTGTGTGAGTAATTCAGGGCTAAAGGTAAGCCGTTTCCTCACAATTGTTACATCCTCCTCTGTACTGAGTGTGTGTAATGTGTATTTGTGTATGCACTAATATATGCACATACATGTCACTACTTTAACCTGCTCTGTCCTGTTTCTTCCTCCTCTGAAGGTCCCGTGTTCACGGGCAGATGTGTTTGCCAGTAAGCAGCTGACTGTGGTGGAGAAACGAATGCTGATGAAGTTTCTTACCTTCTGTCTGGACTTTGAGCAGCACCCAGAGGAGTACCAGGGTATGACCCCTTGTGTCTGTTTCCCTGCAGCTCTCAGATTCACATGAAACATCAGAGATCTACCACAGACATTTACTGTAGATTTCAGGTCAGATTAGAAATCTAGAATTTTGTTCTTAAAGTCAACATGAAATCAAAATCGAACTTTTTTCACTTTAATGAATGTTATTTGTCTTATTGAGCACAATTCATCAGTGCATGTTATTTTAAAGAAAAACATATTTCAAAGTTAAAAAAAAATTAATCCTCTGGGGTCTGAGGGGGGTTTGGGGCCCTGGAGAAGTTTTGACATGCCCTGACATTTGTGTTTTTTTCAGTATCTTAAAAACATATTAATGGCTAAAGTCTGATTACACTGCAATCAACACAAATTGGGCTTCAATAATATGTAATCAGCATGAATGTACATGTTTGTGTTTTTGCGAAAACAACATATGCCGTGGTTGTGAAAAACTAAACTTTTTTAAGAAAATATTATATTAACCAATAATATCAGAATATGATTATTACCCAATAATATCATCTTAACCAATAATATCAGCCCAAACATCCACAGTCATTCAAGCTGGCATGCTATTAAATCAAGCCCACCCTACATTAATTCCCTCTAATTTTCATCACAGGTCAAACAAATTGAGATGAATACATATAGATAATATAAATTCAGAAAATTAAGAAAATATGAAAAAAAACAACCATCAAAGTCATTTGGTAATTAATTTAAAAAAGGTCAAAATTAACAATTGGATGTAACCATAACATAAAATGAAAAAAAAAGTAAAATAAAAAAATCATTTGAAAAAAAAAAAAAGTATCTACATTTTTTTAATGTACAAATAATTTTACCGTTTACTGCACTTTGTTATTCATCTAGTTATTTACCTAATCCAGTAAATGAATCAGAAGTTTCACACATTCACAGAAAATAGCTTGCTTCCGCATTGCAAAATTAGGTGGATATTGCCCACTGAATTGATTGGCGTTTCATGTTGTCGTTAATCTATAGCTGTACTGACTCAGTCACACTGACATGAGGTAAATTGCAGCTTTTATGTCATTACAATGTTATTCAACATGCAATAATAACTACTTTGGAAATAAAACAGCCTTTCATTCATTAGTGACAGGCTGAGTGGGAGGTCACATTATCCTTTTACACTATAAACATTTGAAATTGTCCTTATTGTAGACTATACCGAGAAACCATTCAGAGAGTTCCTGAAGAACAAGAAGCTCACTGAGAACCTGCAAGACTTCGTCCTGCACTCCATCGGTATGGTGACGAAAGAAGACCCTTACGGAGGAGGTTAACGTGCGGCCTCAGTCCGCCGTTGGACTAGGGCACCTACCGCTCCCTACCCCCCCCCCCCCCTATAAATGGCCCACCGCCCCAACCCCCCCCCAGCACTTCCTGCTGATGCTTGGGATGACGCCGTTGTTATGGCCAACCCACTCCTTCCTGTCCCCTCTGTACGGCATGCGGAGAAATCCCCACCCAATGTTGGCTTTGGCAGGCGGCGGTCGCTGTATAAAAATATAAAGAATATGTTCATTGGACAGGAGAGCAGCAAGATGTGATGGTCATTTCACATAAGGGTTCATTTATAGTTAATATAACCAAAAATACACACCCTAATTTTTCGGAAATAAAATGCATAAAGCCCTGTCGTTGGAAGAAAATAAAAATTAACTACTTTTTTTTTAATTAACTTCTCATTTTAAATTAGTTTTACTTGATTTACTAAAATAAAAATTAATGAAAACTCTATAGACATTAAAGGGATAGTTCACCCAAAAATTAAAATTTGATGTTTATCTGCTTACCCCCAGGGCATCAAAGATGTAGGTGACTTTGTTTCTTCCCCCAGTTTTAACCCCCCACCGCCACACCCACAAACAAAGACTTTTAACTCAAACCATTGCAGTCTGTCAATCATATAATGACAGTCAATGGGCTCCACAACTTTGAGAGTAAAAAAAACATACACAAAACCAAATTAAACCATGCGGCTCATGACGATACATTGATGTGAAAAGACACAAAACAATCGGTCTGTGCAAGAAACTGAACATTATTTAGTTTTTCACCTCGCATGTCCGAATAAACTGTCCTGAGCGCGTCATGAGCACGCGCTTGACAGCCTGCGCGTGAGGCGTCTTTTTCTTCTTCTTGCTTTATGGCAGATCTCAGACTTATAAGTGTATTACCACCACCTATCTCTCAAATGGAACATTGACACTCTATCTACATCTCATTAGGAGTGTCAATAAATTTGAGAAATAATTAGAGAAATATAAATACTGTTCAGTTTCTTGCAAAGACCGATCGTTTTGTGTCTTTACACATCAATGCATCGTCACAAGCCGCAGGGTTTAATTTGGTTTTGTTTGTGTATGTTTTTTGACTCTCAAACCGTGATTCCCATTAACTTCCATTATATGACTGACAGACTGAAACAGTTTGAGTTAAAAATCTTCGCTTGAGTTCTACTGAAGAAACAAAGTCACCAACATCCTGGATGCCCTGGGGGTAAGCAATTTTAATTTTTGGGTGAACTATACATTTAAGAAAACTAATAAAAAGTGACAAAATCACCAAACAAAATTATTTAAATTGAAATAAAAACTATATATAAAAATATACAAAAAAACTAATTTTAAAATATTAGTAAAATCTAATTGTATCTCACTGATACTAAAATAACACCTTTCAAATGCAATCAGGTCATCTAAACACTTTCCCCAACATTGACAAAATTTTCCGGATTTCCATGTTTTCACTGTTATACGGTGCTATTACGCATCTTCTGCAAGAGTACAGAATCTCTGAATAAACATAGGCAAAGAAGTAGCAGAAACAAAGGATAGCATATGTAAGCAAATGCATATGTAAAATACATCCAACATTAAAAGAATGTTGGATGATAAAAAGATCATCAAACATTAAACAGCATATAAATCAAAACTGCTTAATGTTACTGAATGAAATGTCAACCCAGGAAGTGGTATAGGATGCTCTTGGAGGTGTTGATGGAAGACATCTACTCCGATCTGGACGTAGTCTTTGACAAAAATGACATTTTCTCGTTTTTTGTTGTTCAAAATGTTCCTTTTTTAATCAAATTTACCCACATTCAAGTGTTGAAAAAATGCATAAAGCTAGATTATTTTTTTTATTTTTTTTAAAGCAGAAGCTATGTTCTTTCTTTTGACACATTGCATGTTCAGATATTCATACAACTAAATATTCTGGGGGCCATGAGAGTTTTGTGAAAATAATCAAAAATGCTGGCAAAAAAAAAAACTTTTTCTTTTCTTTTTTTTAATGCTTTTGTGGAGTGAGTTAATGGCACAGCAACAAAACTGGTTGTTTAAGTCTGAGAGTAACAAATTGCTAATAAGAAAAAATAATGACATTTTGGCAAAAAAAAAAAAAAGTGGAACTCAGTCAGAAAACATGATATATCCCCCTTAATATTCAACTCAAGGTTCTTTACAGCTCACTTTTAGCTCACATCCTCCCAGCTCTGAGGGGGAAGGGAGGAAGCAGGAGGGTTAGGAGGAGGGTCAGAGCTCTGCAGGACTGTTAGTGTTTGCTTTTAGCACTTCGAGTCTGCTGGGAGCAGTGCTGTGAAACGGTGGCACTTGGAGACGAGCAGTCTTCAGCCGCGTGCCGCTGAGAGGAATCATCATCACAGAAACCATGAGCTGGCATCAGGCCAGGTTACAGAGAACATCTCCCCAAAGACAAGCAGAGCAGTGGAGTGTTTATCTAAAATGCACATATGACTCCAATCTCTGCTTTGAGCTCTGCTCTTAGAAAAAGTTCTTTTTACATACACATTATGCCAATAAGCTTGTATAGCTGATGTGCTAAAATAGATCAGCAAATTAGCAAATGTCGCTTACAATGTAAACGCATCAGATAGACATCAATATTTCATTTGATTGTGTCGGCTGAAGTTTCTGAACAGTTTTTGCTCTTATGTAATCATGTTCTGTGATACGATTTGATCATAATTCCACATAAAGGCAACTTAACCCTCCAACTCACAATTTAAGCTTGACGTGTCTCATCTGAGAGACCTGCGAATTTTAATGTGCCTCCTCGTCTGTGAGGCAGATTAATTAGCATTTTTGATTTCCATAGTTTTCCACTAATCACCCTTGCTGACATTCAGATAAGCACGCTAGCGCACTGAGGCATGAACCCACCTGCAAGCTGTCCATCATCTGCGGAGGGAACGCAAGAAACAGTTGTCAACGCTGACTTTATTTTTCTCCATGACTTCATTTTAAAATTGCGCACTGAGTATTTATTTTTAATCGTCAGTGACTGTTTACAAAATGGATGTAGCATCCCAAAAAAAAGGACGAAAGACCATGTTTGCTAAATAAATAGTTCACCTACTACAAATGCCAATGTAATCACCATCATGTCATCCCAAACCTTTGTGACTTTCTGGCATAGAACACAAAAGAAGATACTTTGAAGAATGTCCTGGCTGCTCTTTTCCATATAGAGAAAGGAATTCGGGTCATCAAGCTCAAATGACAAGAAAGCACCATGAAAGTAGTCTAGAAAACTGAAGCTATTTGAATGGCTCCAGGAGACAATACAGTGTGCAATATTGACCCAGGGTCCCTGTGGGTCCTTAAAAGTTTTAAAGTATCTTAAATTCAGTTTGATCAAATTTAAAGTCATAAAAAGTATTAAATATCTTATGTGTATAACACAAGCCTTAATCATCATTTTAATAGGTCTTAAATATGGGGAGGGATAAACAGAAATCATGATGTTGTCTATTGTCATTGTTAAACTGCATGTTCACGGTTAAAACGCACCTTATAAATATGATGCAGATGCATATTATATTTTTATTATTGGTATCTTGGTCACACAATAAGCTGTATAGCATTTAATTAAATCGAGGAAAGGAAAGACGGGAAGGATAATACTTTCTCTTCTGTGTCAGTTGTTTGACGTGCGTTAAAAGATTACCCCGACGCATCAAAGACTGAAATGGAAGAGAAGAAATTGTTGAATAAAGTTGTTATTTTTGTTTTCTTTGCTCACAAAAAGTATTCTCGTAGCTTCATAAAATTGAGGTTGAACCACTGTTGTCACATGGACTATTTTATCTATTTTATTACTTTTTACTACTTTTCTGGGCCTTGAACTTTTTAGTTGCATTGCTGTCTATGCAGGGACAGAAAACTATCATCAAAAATATCTTAATTGGTGTTCTGAAGATGAATGAAGGTCCTACGGGTTTAGAATGAAATGAGGGTGAGTAATTAATGACAGAATTTTCATTTTGGGTGAACTAACCATTTAAGTATTTTACATTTGCGATCACCCTGTTTAATCTGAGATAAATGATTTAATTTGAGATTATATAGGTTTGTTCTGGATGGACCTACATCATTAGTTTTATTTGTGCAGGTATTAAAAAGTCTTACATTTGATTTTAAAAACTCTTCAGATACCCTGGGACCACTTTAAAATGATATAAAAGAAAAGAAAATAAATAAATGTTTGGAGCTCAATAGTTAAGTTTCTTTAAATGGAAAAGAGCAGCTTGGAATTAATCAAAATATCTCCATTTGTGACCCTGGACCACAAAACAAGTCATAAAGGTCAATTTTTCAAAATTGAGATTTAAACATCATCTGAAAGCTGAATAAATAAGCTTTTCCATTGATGTATGGTTTGTTAGGATAGGATATTTGGTCGAGATACAGCTATTTGAATATCGATATGAGGTTGCCTTTAAAGTTGGCCAAATGAAGTTTTAGCAATGCATATTACGAATCAAAAGTTAAGTTTTGATATATTTACATTAGGAAATTTACAAAATATATTCATGAAACATGATCTTTAATTAATATCCTAACGATTTTTGTCATAAAATGAAAAATCGATAATTTTGACCCATACAAAATATTTTTGGCTATTGCTACAAATATACCCCAGCGACTTGACTGGTTTTGTGCTCCAGGGTCACATGTGTTTCCACAACGGAAAGTCAGTCAAACAGGTTTGGAACAACATGATGGTGATTAAATGATGACAAAATTTTCATTTTTGCATGAACTATTCCTTTATGTTGCGATGAAACTAAAGTAGGCTGAAAAAAATTCAATGTCCACTTGTCACTCAATTGTTTGTGTTAATTCTGAAGTAGAAAGACTAAAGTTGTACTTTCTTGTAAAAAATACTCCAGTAATCTGTTTTATTTACGATTTCGTGAAATCATTTGTTACATTGTAGCGCCAGATTTATTCTTTCATATTGTTAAGTAAATCCGAGTGTAACAGATTATCAAAAAAGAAAAAAAGTAGGTCGGGGACACAGTTGCACTCAAAAATGGAGATAGATTAGCACAAGCTTGCAGGGGCAGGGTTTAAGCAGATTAAATGATTAGAAAAGTCTTCACCAGAGAAGTACATCACCAGAGAGAAGGCTGTTGTCCAGTTACAACATTACGATTAAAAATTACGATTTTTTTAAAAAAAATATGATCCATTACATTCATTTAGAAAATAGATAGAGAGAAGTTTTATTTTATACCACCTGTGCCATTTGCGAATGTGTGTTACACAGTTACAGAATGCCAGAGCAGACAGGTGAGTCTACTAGAGGATTAAAAGACTTGAATAAAGCACCACAGAGAGAGGTGACAGGAGGAAAGAGACGGACCTCAGAAGGGACAAATGCGAGGGATTGAGAGACAAAAGTCAGAAGGAGAGAGCAAGCGAGGGAGCCGGGTTCATTCATCACGCTGATACCTGCTTGCAGGTGATGGATGGATAGATGGAGGTGCAAGCTCAATAATGCTCACTCTCTCAGTTATTCACAGATCAGCGAGCAGCTCCACTAATATAGTGATGAAATGCTTTACCGTCCTCACCCGCATTATCCCTCAAGTTTTGACAGCAGAGACTTTTTAATTTCTAAATAACCTTTGGCACTTTGACTGCCATCTTTCGTCTTCTGCGCTCCATTCCGGTTCCCCCGTCTTGGTCGCCGGGATGTTTTTTGGAGCCGGCGTGATCCATTCAGCCCGGTAAACACATTTGGCCGTGGCAGGTTATGATTTGCACCTGCGATCACGGCTCTCCAATCAGACAACAGTCAAACAGAAACAGATTGAGAGGACGGGGAAATGCATTAATTAGAGCCGATGATTGTCTTCGCAGCATTCCCTCATACGTCGCGTTTCCTCTCTGTCATTCGTTTTCCTCCCTCTTTACCGTGTGTTCTCGGGGAGCAATAAACATTTAATTTATTCAGATCCAAACAGGATTTAATTTTCGCAGTGAAAGGCCTGCCAGCCAGCATGGCGCTTTGTTTTCTTTTAATTATTGGCCAACCATTAGCCCCCCACTCGGCTTCCAGCACCCTTGATTACAAGCGAATTTGCAGGCAATGAACCTGACAGGTAAGTGGTCTTTGCTGCGTGTGGTAATTTTGTTTGTTTAGCGTCTCCTGCACGGTAAGGGGATTTATTGTCGACGCACACGGAACGCTAATAAAACCTCTCTTTTTTCCGGGGGCCTCCCATGGGCGCTCCATTTTCTTTTTTTCCCCCTCCAAACCTGGCTTGGCTTTTGAGGAGGAGCAGCATGTCCAAATGTGGCATCAGGTTTTTTGTTGTTGTTGTGTTGCTTTAATCAAGTGAGTCAAGCTTTTCTTCCTTTTGTTTAATAGACTGAGATCTAACAGGTCACAAGGGATGCATTCAAGATTTTTTAGATTAATGGCTTCAATTCCGGCCCATTATTGACTATCTGCTGGGAAATTGTGCAGAATGTTTTGCTGTTTTGTTTAAAGAGGGTGAGCTGTAATTTTTTGGTTCTCATCAAACAGACATAAATAGTAAAAAGGCCCTTTTAATTATTTATTTTATTTTTTGTAACTTTATTTAAATGTATTTTTGTACAGTGGCATAAGTATGTGAACCCTGGAATTGTGTTATTTTTATTTATTTTTTTGCATTAAATGGTCATAAAATGTCCAAGTTTATTATGTTTAGACAAACACGGTGTGCTTAACACACAAAGAGTTATAATCATTCATGTTTTTGTCGAGCATCCTATTAAACATTCTCAGTGCTGTGGGAACAGTAAGTGAACTTTACCTTGTTGCCATTACTTGGATGATCCACAACTTCTTTTTTGTTTTGTGATGAGTTTCGTAAGTTGTTTGTGAGTCCCTTGTTTGTCCTGAGCAATTAAACAGCCCACTGTTCTTTAGAAAAATCCTCCATGTCCTGCACATGCTTTGGTTTTCCAGCATATTCTTCATATCTGAACCCTTTACAACAATGACTATGATTTGGAGATAATTTTTTTCATACTGTGAACAATTGAGGGATCAACAGGGGAAACACAACACAAAGGGTGAAAACATAATTTTCTAATTGTTTCTGCCTGTTTTAAGATTTAGACAGTACATGGTTCATACAAGGTGCTTGAATTTAGCTTTTTGAAATTTAATCCTGGAAAACTCTTGAAAACAGCAATCGTTCTAATAGGTTAATTAAACGTCCTTGAATTTTAAAAGGCCAGTATATATATATATTATTAAATTATTTTGAATAAGGAAATATAACTAAAATAAGCAATAACTTTGCCATATTATCCTTTCAAATGTTAAAGTTGCCACATTCGATGCATGCTTTGCATGTGGTGCACTTTATTTGTACCGTTTTGTTTATTTATTAGAATTTTAAAGACAATAACGATATTGTTTGATAAGTGAGATATCTGATTTTAGTCCTTGAAAAGTTTTTAATAAAAAAAATTAAATTCCAGAAAGGAATTTAATTTTGCTTTATTAGTACGAACTCTGATGGTGCTTATTTACAGGCTTAGTCTAATTAACCTGAAGGAGTGAGTTGGTGTGCGCTCATTTGTGCATTTTTACATTATATAAAGGTTAGAAATTGATTTGCATTTCAATGAGTGAAATAAGTATTTGATCCCCTACCAACCAGCAAGAATTCTGGCTCCCACAGATTGGTTATGTGCCCATGTGGAACACAGATTAGTCCTGTCACTTTAAGAAGTTACACCTAATGTCAGCTCGTTAGGTGTATAAGACACCTGTCCACACAATCTGTATCTTCCATTCCGACCTCTCCCACCACCATGGGCAAGACCAAAGAGCTGTCAAAGGATGTCAGAGACAAGATTGTAGATCTGCACAAGGCTGGAATGGTCTACAAGACCTTCAGCAAGAAGCTTGGTGAGAAGGACACAACTGTTGGTGCGACTATTCGGAAATGGAAGAAATACAAAACAACCATCAATCGGCCTCAGTCTGGAGCTCTGTGCAAGATCTCGCCTCATGGGGTAAGGGTGATTATGAGAAAGGTGAGGGATCAGCCCAGAACTACACGGGAGGAGCTTGTTAATGATCTTAAGGCAGTTGGGACCACAGTCACCAAGCAAACCATTGGTAACGCACTACGCCGCAATGGACTGAAATCCTGCAGGATCCCACTACTCAAGAAGGCACTTGTACAGGCCCGTTTAAAGTTTGCCAAATAACATCAAAATGATTCAGAGAAAGCTTGGGTGAAAGTGCTGTGGTCAGATGAGACCAAAATTGAGCTCTTTGGCATTGACTCGACTCGCCGTGTTTGGAGGGAGAGAAATGACCCCCAAAACACCATCCCTACTGTCAAGCTCGAAGGTGGAAACATTATGCTTTGAGGCTGTTTTTCTGCTAAGGGTACAGGATGACTTCACCACGTTGAGGGGCAAATGGACGGGGCCTTGTACTGTAAAATCTTGGACGAGAACCTCAGCCAGAACACTGAAGATGGGTCATGGATGGGTCTTCCTGCATGACAATGACCTGAAACATACCGCCAAGGCAACAAAGGAGTGGCTCAAGAAGAAGCACATTAAGGTCATGGAGTGGCCTTGTCAGTCTCCAGACCTCAATCCTATAGAAAATCTGTGGAGGGAGCTGAAACTTCGAGTTTCCAAACGACAGCCAAGAAACCTTAAGGATTTAGAGCGGATCTGTAAAGAGGAGTGGATCAGAATCCCTCCTGAGATGTGTGCAAACCTGGTGACCAACTACAAGAAACGTCTTACCTCTGTGCTTGCCAACAAGGGTTTCTGCACCAAGTACTAAGTCATGTTTTGCTTGGGGATCAAATACTTATTTCACTCACTGAAATGCAAATCAATTTCTAACCTTTATATAATGTGTTTTTTCTGGATTTTTTTGGTTGGTATTCTGTCTCTATACGTTAAAACAGACCCTTCATTTCTTTGAAAGTGGGCAAACTTACAAAATCAGGAGGGGATCAAATAAATATTTCCCCCACTGTAAATTCTGTTCTTTTGAAATTTCTATTCCTCAAAGAATCCTGGAAAAAATTTATCACAGTTTCCACAAAAATATTAAGCAATGAGTGTGTCTTGTGGACCAAATCAGCACGTTAGATTTGATTTCTGAAGGATTGTGAGACACTAAAAACTGTAAGAATATTTCACAATCTTACTGTTTTTGCTGTATTATTGACAAAATAATTGGTGAGCATAAGAGACTACTTACAAAAACATTAAAATCTTATTGACTCTTGAACAGTAGTGTATGTTTAATATTTTTGCACAAATTGAAGCTTATAGTACCAAGTAGCTTTAAGAATGTCCATTTTTAAAATTCACCTTAATATCCTTTTTATAGATCAATATCAGTAACACAAAGTAGAGCATCTTAACTGGCAAAGTGAAATTCGTTATGGATTGCAGCCTTCAGCTATCTCAACCTGTTATCTCTGAAAACGCTAGGATATCAAACCGTTGCGTTTCCTGCGGCATGAAAAAAGCCTCCGTCCTTACAAGGCTCTGTTCAATTTATTTGAAGCTCTGCCGTGATGTTGCCATTAGAGCCCGAAGCTTGTTTGTGCTTCTTGTTACATTACTTTTTAATTACAGAAATAACTAGTTGGAGGCAGTTGTTTTGTGGGGATGTCGGCGGGGTGAAGGGGGGGTAGGGTGTTAGGTGACGAGAAAGAGGGAGTTGTCGAAGATTTATTTTGGATGTGACCTTCTCCACACTCGCTGCAGCTGTAATCAGTGGAATTAATAGCATAATCAAATTATACACAAACTCATAAATCATCGGTGAGCGCGCTGTCATGGCGTTGGGCTATTAATGGCCTCCATTGTTTTGCTACCGTATTAAAAAATCACGTCCCCTGATTCCCGTCTTGATAGGAACTGAAATGCCATTTAGAGGCTATAAAGAGCAGGGGCTTGTGGGGGTACTGGATTTTCACAACTGTTAATTTAGCCGTGATGGCGAGTGATGTCGCCAGGGCGAGTGCTGGGGCCTGGAGAGGGAAAGGCAGTACCCACGCACTCCGCCCAACTGCATCATTGCGACCGACAGCGGGCAGTTAATTAGAGTAATATCAGCTTAAACGTCTGTCAGTTAGGGTTAATGATATCAAAGGGCTTCCCCGCTGCCTCTATGGGGTTCTGTGGAGGACAGGAGGGGGGGGGGAAAAAAAAATGGGACCCCAGATGATTGCTGGGCAGATTAGCCTCTCTGTTTTTTTTTTTTTTTAATCTTTGCACTTTATTAAGATGCCATGTCTCTATATTAATCTGGGTAGACAAGGCCAGAAGTTTTTTTCCCCTTGGAGTGAACAGCAAAATCTCACCATCTGTGTCTTTAAACATGTTTATGTGGCCTAGTACCTAACCTTTGGCCTTCTTGCCTGTGGCATACAAGGTGACGGGTGTGTACCCCCAGGATTTCTTTTGATGTATATTTATGCCTTGTTAATGAACGAATATGTTAATAAGGGTTATTTTTTTTCTAAATATGTGTGCTCACCAAGGCTGTATTTATTTAATCAAAAATACAGTAAAAACAATAATATTGTGAAATATTACAGTTTCAAAGATTTTTGTCTGAATATATTTTAAAATATAATTAATTCCTGTTATTTATTCCAATGTTGATAATAATAGTAAATGGTAATAATAACATAATTAATACTAATGATAAGACAAATCAGCATATTATAATGATTTCTGAAGGATCTTGTGAAACTGAAGTAATGATGCTGAACATTTTAGCTTTGCTATCAATTTTAAAATTAAATTGAAAATGCATTTCTAACTGTAGTAATATTTCACAATTTTTTTATGTATATTTTTACTGTGTTTTTGATTAAATAAATGCACCCTTCGTGAGCATAAGCGAATCCTTTCAAAAACAATTACAAAATACGATGGCAAATCATGAAAAATAAATAGATCTATAATTTTAATAAATCATCTTTATTTATTTATTCATTCATTCTTTCATTAATTTAACCCATGAGAGAGTATGCAGTAAACTTATTTTTACTGTGGTTAAGGGTGCAATCATCTAAAGTGTCAGTAACTCACAGCCTCTAATTGCTTATTACCTTTGTAAAACTCCAAAAAAGGCAATATATTAGACACCAATATATAAATAGTTACTTTTACTATTGTGTTATTCTTAATATTAATAATTCAACTGTGTGCAATCACACAAAGTCAGCTATTATATCACAGCTTCTGTCTGTCTGTCGGTTTGTCCATCCATCTTTTTGTCTGTCTCTTTGTCTGACATTGTCTCCAAGCTTAAGAATATTTGAGTCACTTTGTCCTTGTTTATAGTTTAATTATGCTGCTATCACCACAAGATCGCGAGACTACATGACAAAAAGCTTTACTTGTGAAGTTAACACATTTTAAGATCTTGGTGACATTTTTGCCTTGTCAAATGAATTGGATTTTGTCCTTTTCGTGTGGACAAGGTGTGATCAGCCCTTTTAATGTCATGCCATCAGCTGCAATTACAGCTGTTTAGCGGGTCCATACAGACTGGATGTCATATAAATAAATGCAAGTGTATGTAAGGTGTTACTTTTTTTGTCTCCCTACAGAATGTGTGCCGTATTTGGAGGAATTTATTGTCTGCGACACTCAGTGCAGTGCCTGGTTGTGGACAAGGCGTCTAACAAGTAAGTAGTTCACCACTGATTCACATCTTACACATTAACAACACGCATTTCAACAAAAAAACAACAACTCGTAAGACACCGAAATTCAATTAGGTAAGTAGATTTACTTCCTCCTCTGGTTGATTCACACCACTTCAGCATCCCAAGGCTGATCAGAGCTCATTTGTGTACGGGGTACTCAAAAACAAGGCCAAGAGATGGCGCACATGAGTGAATGGGTGGGGGGGAATATTCGGAATATAGATATGAAATTAATTTTCTGGGAGACAGCGGTACCAGCCCCCCTTAAGCAGCCGAGCTCGGAAGACAAATCACAGACTCTGCCACTTGGGCCGGCGATGAGTGATGCCGCTTTTTCCTTGTGGCCTTACCTCCACTAATTGATTTTCATCTGAAGACAAAAAAGCCCTCTGTTGCTGCCTCTTAAAAAATGAGAGTTCATCTCCCGTCTCCCTTGATTAATCTGTGCTGATAATGTGCGTCAGGCCCCACCAGAAAGGCCTTTAATGAGTTTCAAAGGTGGATTGTTGTCATAAACTAGGTTAGATCGGGGGTTTTTTTTCCCTCTCTCTTTATTCCTTCCTCATTCTTTGGCCTTCTCTTTGGCAATATATTGAGTTTCTTTCATCTTGCTGGTGAATGACCCAGGGGGCTTGGATTCCTCTGGATGTAGCGCACGGACACTTACACATGTGATAGCATTAGCTTACTAGTGTAAAGGCTATGGCATATCATGCCAGTACAGCAGTGCTCAAATTAGATGCATTTTCCTGTCGTTTATCAGAAAATCATAAATTGCTCGTAAGCTAGTAATTGGGCATATCAACCCAATTATGGCTGCTTCTCTGATTAATTGCGATCTCAGTATCAATTCTTAAAATTACAAAAACCTTCTTATACTCAGCAGCAGCACATCTGTTTCTGTTACTGAATCTACCAGTCCACGGCAAAATACGTAATTTTCCCTGGGTCCAAATGGAATTTTAATGGCATATGTGGAAATCTATTGAGTTATAATATGCCAAGTAAACGGTGTAGTTTGATTCATATACAAATTATTCTCATGAACCAGTTATTTTTAGTGAATCAAAAAATGTGCAACCAGTGTAGTCTGAACAAATGACAATGTATAATAATTTTAACATTGTTATTATAATAACAGGTTTACATAAAATCAATTATTTTAAATAAGAGGTCAACTGATATATCGGTTTTGCCAAATAATCGGCACCGATAGTTGAGTGCTGGAACTATCGGCAAAATTCCATGGCGATAATTTTTCAGGTTTTTTTTCCACTGAAGGAACTGCTGAGAAGGGTCCGCTGTCATTATACAGTACAAGAGCGGCCTATAGTGGCGGAAATCACTGACACCTTGTGTTGTATGTTTTGATACATGAGGCTGCGGCAGCCTGCACAGTGCAGGACACTTCAGATGTCGATTTAAATGCAGACGACGGAAAATCCTGCCACGCCACACAGCGCCATTCACATAGTTTTCCATTAAATTACATTATATTTGTCCCAATTCCTTGTTAATGTACATAATGACTTCACCCTAGGCTGTAAAATTGTGTATTGTTCATTTTTTCAGCTAAACGTTTGTCTTTCTATGGCTCTAATAAAGTATGCTTGTATAGATTGTGCTTTCTTTTTCCATTTGGTCTGTTTTTTTAAACACTGAACTTCAAACTCATCTATGTCACATTGTTCATTTATTATGAAACTATGAGCTAACTTTAATGATTAATATAATCTATTTTTATTAATTTACAAAGTATGGTTCAGTACTCTTTTTTTTTTAAAATAGTTAAGCACTATTTTAGTTTTCATTCAGTATCCATTTTAAAAACTATCGGTTGATTAATCGGTATCTATCGGCCCCATATGTCCAACCTAGCAGTCGGTATCGGTAAAATCCACTATTGGTTGACCTTTATTTTAAAGGTGACATATCATGAAAATCTGACTTTTTCCCGTTTTAAGTGCTATAACCGGGTCCCCGGTGCATCTACCAACCCAGGAAATGTGAAAAAGATTAACCCAGTAACTTTGTTTTGGTAAGCCTTTTTCTGCAAGCATCTGAAAAAACAAGAGCGTCAGATTTCGCTCCCTTCGTGACGTGACAAAGGGATCTATATAATATCACCGCCCCTTAATCTGTGAGTTTCCACCCACGGCGCCGCCATTGTGTTTTCACAAGCGACAACGGTATACCAGTTCTAATGCCATGGCTAAAGTTCGAGCAAAGCATGCAAACTGTTCTATCGTTAGCTGCACAAACGAGCACAGAACACTATTTAGAATCCCAGCCTCAGAGGAGACAAGAGAGCAGTGGATTTATTTATTTATTTATTGTATATTACGCTGCTGCCACACAGATTTAATATAAACATGCAATCTCTTTCCCAGGTGTTTGTTTACCTTCACAAACATAACAGACTGTTTTTGTAACTTGTGTGTTTTTAACAAACTTGTGTGTATTTGACAGTTTAAGCGCAATAAGACATGAAGAGAACTTAGTTTAGTACTCACATACCATGTGACAGCCGCTTTCTGTGCGCGTGCTCCGGATGTGTGTGCTCAGAAAACCCTATATCAGAAGATTAAACTAATATGGCTATAAAACGCATGATTTCAGAGCTATAGGCGTGATAATCAAAACCAAACAGATAGTTTTGTTTTTTTTATCAGAGTATCTGACGTATGAGCTGTAAAGGCACAGTCCTATTCTGGAAAAGGGGGCGGGGAGCAGCAGTTCTTTTGCATTTAAAGAGACATGCACGAAAACAGCGTGTTTCTGCTTCCACTCAAAATAGGTATTTTCAAAATGATATAATAAATGATCTTTGGGGTATTTTCAGCTGAAAATTCAGACACATTCTGGGGACACCAGAGACTATATTACATATTGTAGGAAGAAAAGGGCATAATAGGTCACCTTTAAATTAAAACTAAAACATAAAATCAAAACTTTTTAAATATCAGTTTTTCGATATATTCATCTGATAAATAAATAGCAGTTAACTGTGGGTCATGTTGTTCATTTTTAAAATGCTATTAAAATCTAGTAGTAATGATATATTATAATTATATTAAGGATTAAAGATTCCTTATATAATTTACAGCAATAGCCGAAAGAGGATTTGTTTCATATTTCAACATTATAACCGAAATATGACAGAATGACTCAGAATTGAATGAAAATTACATAAAACCAAATCAAAATGAATCAAAACAAATGGAAAACTGAATTGAATCTAAACAAAAGCTTGTGAATCAGAATCAGATGTAATCACAAAAATGTGTATCAGTACCCATTCATTAACCTGGCCAACTTTTTGAGAAATAAATATTTAAAAAGGTGGTTTTTCTTACACACATATATATGGTGTGTGCGCAAGTTTTTGTGACATATGAGGACACATATTTGTATAATGACGTGGGTATGACATAGGTATTACAAGGATAAGGTGAATTTTCAGGACATTACCCCATGTCCCCCCTTTTCAAAACCCTTATAAATCACACAGAATGGAGTGTAAAATCTGAAATAGCACAAAGTCTCCAGTAAGGGGTAGGTTTAGGTGTAGGGTCGGTGTAGGGCAATAGAAAATACGGTTTGTACAATATGTATAAAAACCATTACGCCTATGGGATGTCCCCACTTTTCACAAATGTAAACCTGTGTGTGTGTGTGTATATGTATGTGTATATATATATATATATATTAAATGGTAACATTTATTCTTGAACCAAGCGGATAACTTTAATAATTTGTTCTCCCAACGTACTTTTCAGATGTTTATTCACTCTTTTAGTAGGTCATTTGATATGTGGCATCTGTCCCTGATGCCGTCCCTACTGTCAGTCCTACTTGAGCGGCCCAGCAAGAAGTGTTCCTCAAAACTTAACGTAGCATACGAAAAACAACCAAGATGACCTTAATTGATAATTTACTGTACATTCTTCCTGATCGCCACTGATGCCCTGAAATACAAGAACCCCAATATAACTGCAGCACTTAGAAGTTTCAAGGCGAATCCTTTCATCCATATTGGATTGGAGCCAGACTCCGCTGACCAGGGTTGGGATGGGAGCTGGCAGAGCTCCAAACCAAGGTGTCTGTCAGACCCTGAGCTCAGTCTATAAAGCATCGCCTAGAGTGTAGCGCGGACCATCCGTGCCCTCCACCAGTGGCGCCCCGTGTGGAGTCAGCCCTGCGCTGGAGGTTAGCACCATACATCATCGATGGAAAAAGTTTCATGAAGGTGAAGAAAAAAAGCTGGCAAGGTGTCTGGCAGGCTGAACAATGATTTTAATTTCCCTGGCATCATAAATTACCGCCCTATGTCTGCTCTTATTACAGACATAAAGCTGAAAAGGGTAGAGCCAGATTAATAATGCAGCAGAGGATTACAGACCCTCAAATCCCACCTGCCACTCCATGCGGAGGACGGTCCAGCACTGTCCGGTTTGTTACCGCCTCGACAGGCAACTCAATCACGTGTCCGAATTCATTTGTCCAAGTTCATTTCACACGTCAACTGAACTCAACTCTTTGAGTGGCCTGTGATGATTTCTTCTGTCACTCGTGGCGGCCCGGTGATAAAATCCTTTTTTTTGGGTTACATTGAAGAAAGCACCCAACCCATATGCTATGTTGACTATCCAAGTTGGAAATTTAATGCACTAAATATTTCAAAAAATTAGTATTTCCTCTTTTGTCCATACGCGAGTTAATGTGTACACCAATTCTTTCAGTGATTTAAAACAATGGCGTACTATTTTATGCAATATTTACCAAGACAAATTAGCTTCTTGCTTGTAATATCCGTCATGGTGTCATTCAGCATATGATCCGTTTAGCCTACACAAAACCACATTTGCAGAGAAGTATATAAAATTCAAATGAGTTTGAACGCATGCATCGTTGGGTGCAAGGTTATCACGCTGATTGGTTCAGAGGCCACTGACATAGTTTATGAAGGTGATTTATGAATGCTTATGATGATCTACAAAGCCAACGCTGGCCTTGGTTGCAAGTGAAACGGAATCATTAGCACTATTTCAGTGTTTTATGCACCCTGACAGAAGAAACTTGTGCACTTATATATATAAAAGAGTACTGAGAGAACACTGCAGATAATTGCAAAACATGTTTAAAAAAAATGTTGAACAAAATATAAATCCAGGACTCGTATAAGGATTTTTTTTCTGCTTGCCCATGTAATTCCGTCATTTTTGTTACTGTTATGATATTTGTATCAAAATCTTTTATATGCATAAAAATTTGTTTACATTCTATTAAAAAAAATGATTAGGTTCACATTCCATTAGGATTAAATTCATTTTAATGCAAATTATAAACCTAATGAATTACTTGAAGTTAGGATTTTTGTGAAGACAAAAAAATTATATGTTTATTATTATATATAATTCTCACACGCTGTAATGAAAACAATACAGTCGAAACTGAAATCACATAATTAACAATATCAGCTTTCAATACACATTAAAACGAATGTTGGAGTTAAAGGATAAAAATATTTGTACATCATAGAATGAAAGATTGACCTGAAATTGTCAATTGGCCTGAAACGCTTTTAGACATAGCCCTGCAGTCATTTACGTAAATAAGTAGTTGGTTCGCTTGACTCAGAAGCAGCTTCCTGTGAGCAAAAGCGACCTGCTACGGAGGCCCTCAGGTGTGTTAGGTTTGTGAAATGTGTCCCATATTGCTTTCTTTCACCCCATTGGCTGACGATTGATTGGAAGCCCTCCACTTCCTCTGCTAGTTCCTCCAAGTAAATAAATCTTCATTTACATAAACAGATCTGTCCTGCAGTCAATCTGGGCATTGGGGGGAGAATTATTCCAAGGCCTGACTTTTCGTCAGGGGAGGGAGACGCTCTCTTGCCCCTTTATTGTGTTGTGAAAGTCCATTTCAAGGATGTCACCCCCAGCCCATTAGTTTGGATAATGAGCCCTATAAAGCACATTTATAACTCTTGACATAACAAGCCAACAGATTCTCCTCTGTTCCTCCTTTTTCTCTCTCACTCGCTCTTTTCCTTCTCGGTTGCAGAGATTAAAGGAGGAAAGGTCAAACCTGTGCCCTAAGCTGGTGGTTCATGTCTGGTTTTGTTTTGGGATCCAAATTTTCCGTTTTGATGTTAATTGACATGCAGTAGACATGCAAACAAAAATTGCTTAAAATCTGATTTATTCCAACAATGCAAAAATATGACTTATTTATTGACAAAAATGCCGAAGCACCACATATTCCTATAGTGATGCATATGCAATGGCAGGCCACTTCTCTTTATAAAAAGAGTTTTTAGAAGTAACCACCTGACCCATGAAGGATGAGACAGCTAATATATGATACTCTAGTCTTTTAATATTTTATCTTTAAATCATAATCTGACTGTCTCTTGACCCTTTTGTGATTAAAGCAGTTTTTTTGGGGTAAAGAAAGGCTTGCAGTTTTTTCTTGTCCTGATGCATTTTCTGTATTCATACATCATAGAGTTAAAGCTGTGATTGATACACGTGGTCAGAAGATCAGCTGCAGTCATTTTGTGGTTGAAGATTCGTACATCAGAGATGAACAAAGACAGAGCACAGCTTACAGGTAAGCACATAATTAAGTGAAATTAGTATTCATTACTGTAATTACTGACAAACTGTCATTTCTACCATGAAAAACAGATATTGATCGTCCCATCCAGCTGTTATAATGAAGAGCAGGGCTCTACAGTGTTGACATTTCACTTGCACTTTCTTATATATTTCATACTATTAAAAAAAATAAAAACACTTTATACCTCCAATATAACCAAAATGGTAACTTTTTAAAAGTTGTATTTAATTTATTGTAATTATAACGTTATACATTTGTTTTTCCTAACATAGATGATGACTTCTTTGTGAAATGCATAATGAGATGTTTTGAATCATTTCCATATAATGAAAGTAAATGGTGATAAAATCTATAAAAGCACCATGAAATCATTATAAAAGTAGTCCATATCATATAGGCATGGGCGATAAAACGGTATCGATATTTATCGACGGTACACCTTCTTTGATAACAATATAAAAAGGTGTTCGATATAGAAATGTGCACGATATAAGCACGTGCTATGAGTGACGCAGACAGCACACAAAAACATGCTGAATTGAGTGCTGTGCCTGCCTGTGATGAGGAGATTGTGAATTTAAAAAAAAATAATATAAGTCGAATTTAAAATAAGCATTTGCATTTGAATACAAAAATAGTACAATCAAATGTTAGGTGTGCGTCAGAACGTCATCAGTGGAGCATGAGATGCGGTGATGATGATGTAAGTGACGTTGTTGCATTTGAATGATTTGTTAGTCTAGCCCACGAGACGTTGCTGCATTATTCATTCAAAATATTAGAGAAATATAGTAGCTCAATGCGTAGAAAATGTTGAATAGGTTAAAACTGAAACTAAGCCATTCACACTGAACGCAAATTCAGCGCATTTTTTAGACGGACAAATATGACTGCTGCACTCGCGTGCACATCCAACATTTAAAGGGATAGTTCACCAAAAATGAAAATGTGATGTTTATCTGCTTACCCAGGGCATTCAAGATGAAGGTGACTTTGTTTCTTCAGTAGAACAAAAACGAAGATTTTTAACACAAACCGTCGCAGTCTGTCAGTCATATAATGGAAGTCAATGGAATCACGTCTTTGAGAGTCAAAAAAACATACACAAACAAAACCAAATTAAACCCTGCGGCTCGTGATGATACATTAATGTGTAAAGACACAAAACGATCGGTCTGTGCAAGAAACTGAATAGTATTTATATCGGTTTTTACCTCTGATTCACCGCAATGACTGAACTGTCCTGAGCGCCTTCGCGTCGTATTATCTTAAGCCTCCTGTGCGTGAGGCGTCTTCGTCTTCGTGCTTTACGGGCGCGATCGCAGGACTTATAAGTGCATTACCGCACATAGATAATCAAAGGGACATTGAAACTCTATCTACATCCAATTGGGAGATGGAGTGTGGTCATTTGAGAGATAGGGGGGGTTTTTGGGGGGCGGTAATCCATAGACGGGCGATCCGCTGTAAAGCAAGAAGAAGACGCCTCACGTTTGTTTGTGTATGTTTTATGACTCTCAAAGCAGTGATTCCCATCCACCTCCATTATAAGACAGACAGACTGCAACGGTTTGAGTTAAAAAAAATCTCCATTTGTGTTCTACTGAAGAAACAAAATCACCTACATCTTGGATGCCCTGCGGGTAAGCAGATAAACATCAAATTTTCATTTTGGTGAGAATCCTTTAAAACAGTTTTAACTTTTAGAAAACACGTCACGAATTTGTGCAGGTCTTTTCCTTTTCACTGTGTCTCATATGTTTTTAAATGCAATCTGTGTGATGGGCGATTCAGCTCTTTGTATCAAGCAATGCATAAATACATGATGCAGTTTAGTTCATAATTGTTTATGCAATTTACAAAATTATATTTGATTTATGAGTTAATTTAGACGTAATGCACGTTTTTTTATAGACAGTTATTTCCTTGAGTTGACAATTTAATGCGCTGCATTATTTTACTCATTGCGCGCTTCTGTGGCCTCGGGAGACAAGACAAAAAGTTTCCTTAAGACCTATTTAATCCGCATATAAAACATTAGGAATTAGATATTTTTTTAATTTTTATTTTGTGTTTGACTGTTAAAACAAAAAATATTTGTTGTTTGTCTCAATGAATTGGGTTAATTTAAAAATACAGTGGTTAAATTTAAAAAAAAACTTTTCTATTCCTCTTTGTTTTAAAAAAGGTTAAAAAAATGTCAATAATTATCGATACCGAACGATATGAAACATTATATCGTTGATAAATTTTTTTAGCTATATCGCCCAGCCCTACTATCATATATATTCTTAGTTGTCCTTGTGTGACGACCAGTGTTGGGCAAATTACTCTGCAAATGTAATCAAATTACTGATTACTCCTTTTAAAACGTAATCACGTTACTGTTCAGATTATTTTATTTCAAAAGTAATTAGTTATATTACTAGTTACGTTAACTTTTTTCCCATGAAATTTATGAAATCCCAGCATACACGCTTCCGATAAATATTTGTTATTAAAGCTCAACATCCACTGGTCAGTCTATGATTTCACTGTATTAAAAGAGCAGCAACAACATTTTTTGAAACCTCTTTTGTTGTTTCCAAAAACAAGAAAGTCAAAATTTTCATTTTTGGGGGGCAAACTATTCATTGCAATTACTGTAAATTGAAAAGGCAAAATGTGATTTAGGGTCAGTTTGAATTTTCTCTTTTCTGATAATCTCCTTCGTAATATACGTTCTCTTCTTTTCCTAGTCTTTTTTTAAAGTTTTTTATTTTTTTTATTCTAATTCTCTTTCTCCATCTTCACAGGCAGATATCTCGAGCAGTGCTCATCACAGACAGATCTGTACTACCTTCAGAATCTGATCAGCAGGTATATAAAGCTTTTTTTCATTTATTTTTATTTTTAATTCAATTGTTTGTACTTTCATTTGTTCTTTTATTTAATTTTGTATGTTCTTTTGTTTGCTAATTCTTGTGGTTGTTCATACTTTTATTTGTTTTTCTGCTTGTTCTATTTGATGTTCTTTAATTTGGTTTTCAAATTATGAAAATTATAAATTAATTTCGTATTATGGTTTTCGTTTCTTTCGTTTATTCTTTTGTTTGTTCATTCTTTCGTGCTTTTATTTGTTCTTCTGTTTGTTTTTCTCTTAGTTCTTATTTGTTCTGTTGTTCGTTCCTTTTTCTTTTGTGTTTCTTTCTTTCCTTTTTTTGAATATTCACATGCACGTTTAAAGGGCATTGACCCATCTCTGCTGTGCGTGTGTTTGTGAAGCACGTTTCTTGCCCGCCTTGCACTTTTGCTTTTCAACTTGTATTGCATTACATCTTTTTTATGCTGCATATCACATTTGGATGGATTCTTGGGACACGTCCAAGATCCAGCAGGCATAGATGCAACAAAACATCAGAGCCGATTTGTGGGATCGTTACAATAGTTTTGACGTCCCGTTCTCAAGCGTAGCATTCTAAAGTGAATTATGAGAGGAAAAAATAACCAGTTCAATGAAAGGACAGTAATTCTGTTTGCTGTTACTGGTTTAGAATTGGATAAATAAATCTTTCTGATGCGAGAGTGGATGGTGACACGCAAGCATCCTCTTAGGCTAATTTGAGTGCTGTCCACCTGAGTCCAGGAAAAGAAGTGGAGTGGTCAGCATACCTTCTGAATCGCAGCCCAATTTGCTCTCCATCAGGTATTCATGCTTGAATATTCAAAGCAGATCAGGAGAGGAAGGAAAAGTGGGTGTAATTTATGCTCATTAGCCTCAGCGAACAGAAATTAATATCAGTGTCTTGACACAGTGTGGAAATGGAATATTACATGTCTGTGTGTGACAAAACGTAATTAAATATTCAGGCTAGTTTTAATTAGCCGTTCGTCCTTTGGAATGACAGTCGCCAAACGAGCATTCGGTCAACGCTTTCTCTTCCTCTTTCACTCTTTTTTTTTTGTTGTTGGCATAGTTATCGCTCTTGGACTTATTTAAAAAGCAGTTTTAGCATAGTTTAACCCAAGGACTGTATGAAAACATAACCGGATTATATAGATCCTGTTACACAGTCTAGCTCTCGGTTTAGCTCTGCCTTGTTTGCATTATCATCTATGCCAGTATTTACTCGACAAACTTACATCATGGGCAAAATAAAATATGTTTGTGATTCTGCACTATGTTCGTAGTGCCAGGGAGAATCGGCATGTCAGTCATATGTTTTATGTAAACTATAAGATAGTATGTTTCCTGTTTTAATGGCAGATCTCATTGGTGACGATTCCTCCTCTGGAATCTTCTGCACCAGCTGTGAGGATGGTGGAGCTTTGTTCCTCCTCCATGACCTGCATGCCTGGCACCTGTGAGTTACACATCCACCACAATACATTCATGCCATGATCACACATCAGTTATACAATTACCATAATCATATGGTAAATGCATGTTGCGCCACGCTTTGTCAAGCGTAACAATGATTTCCAAACAATTTGCAATTCTTCCTTTTGCCAGTTCCAAAATGTACCAACAACCTATTAATGGATAGTGTACCATTTTTGTATTAAGTTAAAGTCTACAGGGCCAAAATATGTGTATTTTTGCTCACCAAATAAAGCAATAAGCCCCAAGAAGCCGTGGTTTACAGTGAATTTATAACAGCTAAGGGGTTTAAATTCACTGTAAACCACGGCTTCACAGGGCTTATTGCTTTTATAAAACAGTTATTCCATATACGTAGTAAGGTTTCACAGAATAAAAGAGTGCGAATAAAGTGTAATGATTTAAATAAAAACAGTATTCTTCCACCAAACAATGTAGTTCCTCCGAAACAGTTGTGGTTCCAACAAAGTGGCTGCCGAGCAGCACACAGAAGTAAACAAAGGTGTATGTTTGTAGTGTAATTTACAACAGCTTCGAACACGGCTCAGCCAATCAGAATCAAGGACCTGAACTAGCCGTTTTATAAGCTGCATTTATTTGATCAAAAATAGGGTAAAAACACAAAATATTGTAAGATATTATTACTATTTATAATGTTAAACTGTAAAAACTGTTTTCTATTTGACTATATTTTAAAATGTAATTTATTCCTGTGATCAAATCTGAATTTTCAGCAGCATATGCTGATTTGCTTGATTTCATATTACTATCAATAATAAAAAACTATGATACACTACCATTTTAAAGTTTGGGTAAATAAGTTAGTAGTAAATTAGTACTTTTATTCGGCAGGGGTGCATTACAATGATTCATATAATGATACAAAAGATTTCTATTTCAAATAAATGCTGTTCTTTTTTTCTGTTCAAAGAATGCTGAAAAAAAAAGTACTATGGTTTATACAAAATTATTAAGCAGCAAAAACGGTTTGAACGTTAATTTCAAGTTTCTTGAGCAAATCATCATATTAGAATGATTTCTGAAGGATCATGTGACACTGAAGACTGGAGTAAACAGTTATTTTAAATTGTAGCAATATTACCGTTCTTACTGTATTTTGATCAAGTAAATGTAGTCTTGGTGAGCATAAGGGACTTTTTTATACACTTTTGACCAGCAGTGCTGTGCATTTAAATGCTTCTTACAAAATGCAGATTTTAAACTATTAGTGATCTTCCAAAAATGATGTGAGTGATGAACATTGATAGTCTCAGAACACAGCCGAAAATGTCAAAACTGTCCTTCAAAACACTCAGTTCACCGCCCACCACAGCGATGACTCCATCATTAACTCCATTGTTATTTATGAAAGTTATTCTGTTTGTTACACCGGCCCTATTTTGCTATCAATCATTGTGAAGGGGTAGATCAGGTGGAGATGGTGGAGCGGGCCCCAGTGACTGACTCCGTCCTCACAGGGGAATGAAAAGCTTAATCAGCGGAACTCCTCTTCCTCTCTCTGGGAATTGAGTTCAGGGGAAATTATAGGAAGCTTTGCTTTGCTATAGCCCGGTCCCACAGGGAGATGGATCGTAGTCGTTCCTCTTTAAGTAATGCACTTCTACCTGAGAGCATCCCTCGCAATCAGCAGATGATGATGACCGTGACAGACATGCGTTCACAGGGGAAGATGCTCTTTATTTATCATTAACCACTTATGACAAGACTCTTTTAGTTACGCTGCTGGGGATGTTAGATGTGTTCTCGAGGGCTCCAAGCAACACCACGACTATTGATTATAGACTTTGAAGGTGAAGTGTGTGATTTTGGGCCACTGGCAGCACCTAACAGAATTGCAAAAATTATATCTGTTATTGGTCGTCCTGCCCCAAACTTTACCTCAGATTCGGCCTCATCTCATTACACTGGGTGCGAGTTTTAAGTATATAAAGTATTAGCATTTTTAACATTAGAAATGCATACTTCACCTTTAAAATCTATATGAAATCCGAATAGACCCCATTTGTTTGCTTTATACTTTCATCATACAGCATTTCGCCTGACATTACTAAGTTTGAACCAAAGGATATCAATGTATGGAGGACTTGGAGTGCCACTTAAAAATATAAATAATCAATTTATTAATATTTAATGATAATTCTTATTGAAAATGATTTAAAAAATAATGAAATAGACTTTTAAAATTGTTTAAAGTTATAGTATAATAACTATGTATCTGTACACTTCAAATTGACAGTAGATGTTTACAACTGTATATGGAATTTATTAATGTAGTTCAATATTAAGTACAATAATCCATCCAATATGAAAGTGTAGTTAGTATTGTGAGAAGTGTATTATTTCAAAAGTTGTGATTGTTTTATGATGAAAATCTGTTTTTTGTAATGCTTCATAATAGTGCAATATTGCATTTTTATGTCACACTTTTAAGCATAAATTTTAAAAGTAGATATAAATAGCTGCATTTATTTGTCAATTTTGGAAGTAACTTATTTACATTTTGTGAATGAATACATTAAAATGGATTTATTTGAATTGATTGATTACTTGATTATTTGATTTAGTTTTTTTTTTAAGTGGGACTCGTATTCTTCTATTTTTGCAGTGTTTGGTCTTATTAAATCATCTACATTCACTTCAGTTTAAAACATGTTATGGAAGTAAAATGGATTATAAATGTTGCTTCGTGTTGATTTTGCAGATTAAATATCATTTTTATTTTATTTATTTATTTGGTACTACTTGTTTGTGCTACTTCAAATTATGCATTTTCATAAGTTTAGAATTCTTCCATGCATTTCATGTATACTGTAGGGTAATATAAAAGTGTCCACTCAAATACAACAGGGAAAAAAAGCATAGTTTTTTCTTCAAGCCTCTATATAGAACATATATGCCCATAAATGGGTATGTTATGAATCCACCTGTACTGCAAAAGTGTTCACTTTCAACTACCCAGGACTTTTAAAATCAGCCCCTGGAGTGTCTCTGGCTGTGGCGAGAATCTTTTTCAAAACTCTGCAGTGTCCCGTGTGTCTTTAGAGCCTTTAGCGAAGCTGCACCTCCTGTCCCACTGGAGATGCCTGCATATGTGTGACACGGAGCCTGTGTGCCGCCCTGGGCTGCCTGCACTGGATTGTTCTCTTTGATCCTCACGCACACAGTGTTGTACCACAGACCACAGGAAGAAACAATGGAGAAGTAATGATAAGCCTGGAAGTGGTGTGTGAACTCTTGGGATTACCCAGGACATTTCCACAGATCCCACTAGTAGAGCTTCTCAGACCTTTATGAGGATTGAGATTTGTTGTTTTGAGTTTTGGTGCCCGTTTCTTCTTTGCCCCTCTGCATCACTTTAAGGGCTACTTTCATGGAAAGTCAGAGCCTTACTGTAGTTCTTGTCAGATTGTTGGCCAAGTTTGTCATACTTGTTTATATAAGTTTTTGCCAGTAAAGTAAGCAGGCTTTGAAACCTTGCTTAGTGCAGCTTATATGCAGCAGCTTGAGATTTGCTCTTCTGGAAGATAGTTTCCACCAAAGGTTAAAAAAAATTTAAAAAGGTACGTGATTACCCCCGCCCCCCCCCCCCCCCCCCTCACAAGTCCTGACTATTTTTTTTAATTGAGATAGAAAACTTAGAGTTGTGAGATATAACCATTTTTAACCTTTTTTCTCAGTTGCAAGTTTATTTTTAGTAAGTTTTGGGTACACAGGATCATATGGAGGCTTTTTTCTGGAGTAATGAATAAAAAAGGTAACACAATTCAGACCTTTTTTTCTCACAATTCTGGTTATATATCATAATTTTATTGGAAAAAGTCAAAATTGTGAAAGATAGCATTACAATTCTGATATATATCTTCAGGAATCGACTAAAAACACATCTCTTCCATCTGTATTTGACCCTCTAACTCTAGAACTCTCTATTCTAATTCTATTCTTAAAAAAAATATTGTCCATTTTAGACTTGCACTGCTTGTTTTCTAAAAAATAAATAAAATAAAACTAACACTAGCTTTTCTAATCTTTTTGTATTTATCTATCTATCTATTTGTTTTCTTTATTTCTTCAATTTGTGTGTATTTAATTTATTATATTTATTTTTGCATTTATTTAAATAATAATGGTTACAGTGTTGTTATTACTTTTTACCACAAAGCATTCTTATGCATTTTAGAGGATTTAAAATTTTCTCAGAAATGGTATAAAAAATTGGAAAAAAAAAAAATAGTAGGTTTTTTTATTTTACCCTCAATTGCCCTAAATGGTCTGTTGTGATCTTTTTTTATCAGATTTGGTCCACTTGACCTGTTCATCATATGGTACGGCCCAGGAAGATCTTGCTCCAGTTGTATCTGAGTTGTTTCACGTTTCCACCATTCCTGGAGAGGAACCTTCAGAAGGTAAGACCTGACCCAGCTTCTTCACTTCCAATTAAAACTCCCCATCATTCAAACCCATTAACATCTTCAGTCCTTCTGTGCATCAACCTCCGATTGCACATCCAGATCCACTATACATCCTGCTAACAGTACTTAACTAACCTTACCGCTCGTGTCAAAGAGAGATCTTCTCTTCCTCTCTTTAAAGAAGAAAGATCTGGTATTTTTTTTTATTTTGTTTAAAAAATATTTATTTTTTTTGGGGGGTTTTTTTGCTGTGACATTCAGCGAAGGGCTTACACAGAGACGTTATTGGCGATAACAGTGATTGATATTGATGGTGGTGTGGCAGGCAGGGGCCAGGTGCTGCTCCCATTGATTCCCATTATGCTCTGTCAGGGTCTGCTTGGCTCCTGCAGAGTGAATCTGAGCACGACCTGTCACATATGACCTCACATTACATTCAGATCATAAGGGTGAATTCATAGAGTTAGTTGTGGATTTCCAAAGATTTATATATATAATATATATATATATGAATATATATAATATATATATAATAAAATCAGATTTAATAAAAGTATTAATAAAAAAAACAATAGTATCCTCAGTTATACTAAAACAACACTGATTTTTCAAGTACAAGCTGTTTTTTTTTTTCCAGATATGCATGGTGTGAGCCTGACAACCACTGTAAATAAAGCTCACATCTTTACAGCTGCTGAGCTATGCCATAGATAGGCTTTTTCTAGCATGTCCTCTCACTCCTGTTATTGAGAGTGTTTAAGAATACTCATCATTTTAGATGGGTTTTATTCAGACAATTAATTTCATAAATTGAAAAAAAAATAAAATTATAGTGTTTCCCATCAGCCCTCAGATGTCATGTTAAATTGGCTGTTTGTAAATCTTTCATATCTTTTAATAATGGGTAAATTTAAACCAAAAACTAATATAATATAATTAACAATTAACAATAACATGTACATTTAATATGCTGAGTAAATAATCAAATTAGGTTTCTTTTTTAATTAAGCATCTGAGAAAAGCAGCATTGAAACGAAAAAGTGTTTCATAAAAATTGTTATTGTGATATATATACTATATTAGGGCTGTCAGCCAAATAAACATTTTTATCTAATTAATTACACGGTGCGGTGATTAATCTAATTAATCGCAAAATAAATTTGGCTTTGAAAATACCCACAAAAGTAGACATTACAAATAGTAGCTTTAAAAAGCAATATTTTATTTGATTAAACACAAAATTTATTACACAAATGTTTAGGCTACAATGGCCTAACATAAACTATAGAACATAAAAGAAGATAATTTTTTGTTTATGCAATAAAAGTCACTGGTAACCAAAACAGCTTTGATGCCAACAGTCTTCAAAATACCTTCTTTTACAGTATGTTGCGCAAAAGAAAGTTCAGGTTTGAAATTACATGAGGGTGAGTAAATGATGACAAAATATATTTTTATTCCTATTTTATGTGAATTATCCCTATAATTTTTTTATTTATGAATGAATTAACTAAATGACACTAGAAGAAACTAAAACTGCCAGCAGGTGGTGGTAAATGTCTTTGAGTCATTCATTCATTCTATTAATTTGATTCGTTAAAATGGCTGATTCATTCAGGAATGAAGAAAAGGGCTCTCTCTATGAATGGGCCTTTGAATCATTGGTTCACACGATTCGTTCAAAATGCGGATTGATTCAGAAACTAAACACTGCTATGTTGCTCACAGACGCACAACAGTTCTGCAGTGGCTTTATAGGTAATATTTTCTTTGGCAAAATGGCGCAAAAACACACAATATTGTGTTTAAAATATAATACAATATTTACTGAACTGCTGTATGAAATGAACTTGTGGCCCTCGTGCTATTCCACATAAACCAAACCAACTCGTGTGCTTATTGCTCTCGGCTACCATGAAGTGATATCGTTTATCATGTGATATAGATAGGAGACAAAAAATGATACGGTGCATTATTTGTTGCCCCATAATCTTGATTTTAGGAAACCTTTTTTTTTTGTTTTTTTTTTGTGCAACATTCAAGTATAGAAATGTAAGATGTATTGTAAGACGTACAAGGTCTGGGGCGGGCCATGCATTAACTGCATTAAAACTATTTTAATTGTGGTTTATTTTTAAATTGTGTTATTTAAACTATTAACGCTTTAAACGGACAACCAGCCCTACTATAATCTATATATTATATATATAATCTATCTATATATATATATATATATCGATATATATATATATAGTATATTAGTATATATGATATATACAGTATATATATATATCATATATATATATATATATAGATATATATAATATAGTGTGTGTTTGTGTGTGTGTATATATATTAAAGCGCAGAGCCAAATCTCATCCTACGTTCTGGATCTGTCCGTGCTTTTGACCGTTAACCACCAGATCGGCGTCCTGTACAACCCTATTGGCACAGCGGCACTCGTAACCCGCACTCCAGGTTTTTAGTCTTACCATCTCAGATAAAGGTCCCTCAGGTAGCTTGGAGAGTGAGGGGTCCAAGTCCACAACATCTAACTACTGGTTGCCCAGGGCTCAGTCTGACCACTCTCTTCTCTGTCTACTGGCATCAAGGTTCTGTCATTCAGAACATGCTTTCATACCACTGCTATGCTGATGAACTCAACTCTACGCTCATTCCATCCTGATGATCCCGACATACTGCTTTTCCCTGCATCTCACTTTTCTACAACAGTTCTTGCTGGGATAATGACCTCACCTTCAACTCGAACAATTGCCAACACAGAAACAACGCTCCCATGTTGATAACCATCAAACCCATTGTTTCATCACAGTTTCACCATCCAGTTAGGCACATCAACCATAACTCCTTCGAAAACAGCCAGAAACCTTGGAGTTATAATTTATGGTCAGGTGACTTTCTCAGACCACATTGCTAAAAATTCCTGGTCCTGCAGATTTGCTTTATTTTTCACATCAAGACATCGGCGCTTATTGCAATGCTCTCTTAGCATCTTTTCCAGCCATTCTATCAAACTTTACAATTAAGTCCCGAAGCGGCAACAAGATTTAATTTTTAATGAGCCAAAAAAACTGCCGTCTACACCGTATTTTCATCAATTTGCACTTGCTACGGCAAACTATCTTCTCACAACATTCAAGGCATTAATGTTGCCCTACAAAACCCCCTTGCCTTTGCACTCCTAACCCTAATTCATTTCTCGCTATGTGCCCTCTTAGAACTTGTCCCTTTTAGACTTGCACTCTAGCTTTTTTTAATCTTTTTGTATTCTATGTTTCTTTTTGTATATTATACAATTAACAAAAGCAAAAAAAGCCATCTAACACTAGCTTGCTCTGTTCTTTTTCTATTCTATCTTTTTCTTTTTATTAATTATATAATTTAAAAAAAAACTTGCTACGTGTACTGCGTTAAGCTAACTGAGGCTTGTTATAGCACTTGTATATCATTGCTCTTTTGTTTGATTTTGATTGCTTCCATTGCCCTCCTTTGTAAGTCGCTTTGGATAAAAGCGTCTGCTACATGACTAAATATACAGTATAATATATTACAGTGGGTACGGAAAGTATTCGACCCCCTTAAATTTTTCACTCTTTGTTATATTGCGGTCATTTGCTAAAATCATTTAAGTTAATGTTTTTCCTCATTAATGTACACACATCACCCAATATTGACACAAAAAACCCAGAATTGTTGACTTTTGGCGATTTCTTTAAAAAAGAAAAATACTATCACATGGTCCTAAGTATTCAGTCCCTTTGCTCGGTATTTAGTAGAAGCAACTTTTTGATCTAATACAGCCATGAGTCTTTTTGGAAAGATGCAACAAGTTTTTCACACCTGTTGAGTCTTTTTGGGAAAGATGCAACAAGTTGCATTTCCTCTCCAGTTCTGTCAGGTTGGATGTTAAACGTTGGTGGACAGCCATTTTTATGTCTCTCCAGAGATGCTCAATTGGGTTTAATTTCAGGGCTCTGGCTGGGCCATTCAAGATTAGTCACAGAGTTGTTGTGAAGCCACTACTTCGTTATTTTAGCTGTGTGCTTTGGTCATTGTCTTGTTGGAAGGTAAAACCTTCGGCCCAGTCTGAGGTCCTGAGCACTCTGGAGAAGGTTTTCGTCCATGATATCCCTGTACTTGGCCGCATTCATTTTTCCCTCGATTGCAACCAGTTGTCCTGTTCCTGCAGCTGAAAAACACCCCCACACATGATGCTGCCACCACCATGCTTCACCGTTGGGACTGTATTGGACAGGTGATGATCAGTGCCTGGTTTTCTCCACACATACCACCTAGAATTAAGGCCAAAAAGTCTAATCTTGGTCTCATCAGATCTTGGAGTCCTTCAGGTGTTTTTTTAGCAAAATCCATGCGGGCTTTCATGTGTCTTGCACTAAGGAGAGGCTTCCGTCGTGCCATTCTGCCATAAAGCCCCGACTGGTGGAGTGCTGCAGTGATGGTTGACTTTCTACAACTTTCTACAACTTTCTCCCATCTCCCGACTGCATCTCTGGAGCTCAGCCCCAGTGATCTTTAGGTTCTTCTTTACCTCTCTCACCAAGACTCTTCTCCCCCAATAGCTCAGTTTGGCCGGACAGCCAGCTCTAGGAAGGGTTCTGGTCGTCCCAGACGTCTTCCATTTAAGGATTTTGGAGGCCACTGTGCTCTTAGGAACCTGAAGTGCAGCAGAATTTTTTTTGTAACATTGGCCAGATCTGTGCCTTGCCACACTTCTGTCTCTGAGCTCTTCAGGCAGTTTCTTTGACCTCATGATTCTCATTTGCTCTGCACTGTGAGCTGTACGTCTTATATAGACAGGTGGGTGGCTTTCCTAATCAAGTCCAATCATTATAATCAAACACAGCTGGACTCAAATGAAGTTGTAGAACCATCTCAAGGATGATCAGAGGAAATGGACAGCACCTGAGTTAAATTATATGAGTGTCACAGCAAAGGGTCTGGTCTGAATACTTAGGACCATGTGATATGTCAGTTTTTCTTTTTTTATAAATCTTGCAAAAATTTCAACACTTCTTGTGTTTTCTGTCATATGGTGTGCTGTGTTGTTACTAAGGAGGAAAACAAATGAACTTAAAGTGATTTTAGCAATGGCTGGCAATCTTAACAAAGAGTGAAAATTTACGGGGCTGAATACTTTCCCATACCCACTGATATATATATCTATTATATATGTATATATATATTATATATATATATATATTTATTTATATATATATTATATATGAATATATATACACACAGTGGTGTGAAAAAGTTTTGGCCCCCTTCCTGATTTCTTATTGTTTTTGCATGTTTGTCACACTTAATGTTTCTGATCATCAAACAAATTTAAATATTACAAAAAGATAATGCAAGTAAACACAAAATGCAATTTTTAAATGATGATTTATTTTATTAAGGGAAAAAAACTGCCCAAACTAACATGGCCTTGTGTGAAGAAGTGTTTGCCCCCCTGTTAAAACTTTGGTTTATCACACCTGAGTTCAATTTTTCTAGCCACACTCAGGCCTGATTACTGCCACACTTGTTCGCAATCAAGACATCTCTTAAATAGAACCTGCCTGACAAAGTGAAGTAGACCAAAGATCCTCAAAAGCTAGACATCATGGCGAGATCCAAAGAAATTCAGAAATAAATGAGAAAGAAAGTAATTGATATCTATCAGTCTGGAAAAGGTTATAAAGCCATTCTAAAGCTTTGGGACTCCAGCGAACCACAGTGAGAGCCATTATTCACAAATGCAAAAACATGGAACAGTGGAGAACCATCCCAGGAGTGGCCAGCCGACCAAAACTACCCCAAGAGCACAGCGACGACTCATCCAAGAGTCACAAAAGACCCCACAACAACATCCAAAGAACTGCAGTCCTCACTTGCCTCAGTTAAGGTCAGTTTTCATGACTCCACCATAAGAAAGAGACGCGGCAAAAATGGTCTGCATGGCAGAGTCCCAAGACGAAAACCGCTGCTGAGCAAAAAGAACATAAAGGCTCATCTCAGTTTTGCCAGAAAACTTCTTGATGATCCCCAAGACTTTTGGGGAAAATACTCTGTGGACTGACGAGACAAAATTTGAACTTTTTGGAAGGTGTGTGTCCCATTATGTCTGGCGTAAAAGTAACACTGCATTTCAGAAAAAAAACATCATAACAACAGTAAATTATGGTGGTGGTAGTGTGATGGTCTGGTGCTGTTTTGCTGCTTCAGGACCTGGAGGACTTGCTGTGATAAATGGAACCATGGATTCTGCTGTTTACCAAAAATCCTGAAGGAGAATGTCCGGCCACATGTTCGTTACCTCAGGCTGAAGCGAACTTGGGTTCTGCAGCATGACAATGATCCAAAACACACCAGCAAGTCAACCTCTGAATGGCTGAAGAAAAACTAAATGAAGACTTTGGAATGGCCTAGTCAAAGTCTTGACCTGAATCCTATTGAGATGCTGTGGCATGACCTTAAAAGGGGGTTCCTGCTCGAAAACCCTCCAATGTGGCTGAATTTACAACAATTCTGCATAGATGAGTGGTCCAAAATTCCTCCACAGCGCTGTAACTGACTCATTGTAAGTTATCGCAAACGCTTGATTGCAGGTGTTGCTGCTAAGGGTGGCCCAACCAGTTCTTAGGTTTAGGGGGCAAACACTTTTTTCACACAGGGCCATGTAGTTTTTTGTTTTCCCTTAATAATAAAAATTTTCATTTAAAAACTGCATGTTGTGTTTTCTTGTGTTATCTTTGACTAATATTTATATTAGTTTGATGATCTGAAACATTAAAGTGTTACAAACATGCAAAAAAAATAAGAAATCAAGAAGGGGTCCAACACTTTACACACCAGTGTTTTATATATCACATACCCACACACACACACACACACACATATACATTTTAATATATAATCTATATATATATATATATATATCTATATAATAATATATATATATATATATTATTACAAATTAGAAATACTGCTTTTTTAACTTTCCATCTCAAACTAAAAAATTGTATTTAGAAAAGAAATAATATTGAAGTTACATGCAGAGATGAGTTTGTGAGGAGCAGCATTTACTGCTCTGAGACACTGAAAATATTGGATCATGAGCTGTTAGCGTGTAAAAGAAATAAAAACTGTCCATGCTTCACTCTGAAACACGCAGTGCATATATTTATTTAATTAAACTGCAGTCTTTGTTATGTGATAATCGTACTTAGCTATATAATAATTTCATTTTGACTAGTTTAGCTACTGTAAATTGTGAGTAGTTTGAAGCTTGACTTGATTTCATTTCCTGATACTGATCCTTACCAACAGCTTCATGTCATAGTTGACAATTCCTAAAATGTACCAATTTATCATAAGTTGTGTAATAACAGTGTCTTGACTCCAGATGAGTGTGATGGTGGGATGACTGTCTTGTTTGATTGCAGTAAGATCAAGGTCATCTAGGCCAAGGCATCCTCAACTCTCTTCACTCCATCCAACTAACTCAATCTCCCTCTATCAGCCTGCATCTCAACACACCTTTATCACTCCTCCATCATGCACATACTCTCCTTTGAAGCATTACCTTTTTCTATTGATTCTTGTTGTGAATTTACCTACTTCTGTGGTTCAAGAAAATAGAAATGTTATAATTGTTTCTTTGTGTGTGTGAGCTTGTGTGCTCAGGTGCGTGGCCGGCACAGTGGAGGGTGCGGGACATGGGGCCCCGCTGGGCAAAACACAGCCTTTTTATCACAGGAATGAGCTAGTACTATTTTAATTAAAATGTCAGAACAAATACTGGCAGAGGTCTTGAGGATGAATCGCTAGATAAGAAGAGCAGTGGGCCAGAACAGGTCAGAGAGACAAAGTCACCTGGGTAGATCTTCATTCATTCCCATGGTCAAAGTGCTGTGTGTTGTGTGTGTGTGTGTGTGTGTGTATGTGTGTGAGAGAGAGAGAGAGGAGAGAGAGAGAGAGAGTGTGTCCGTTTGGATCAGGATGAAGCCAAATGGAACAAATAAACAACGACTAGTGCAGATTTCCTAAGGGATTTTAAACCCTTCACAAAGATCAAGGCTTACATATGACCGCATGTAGACTAGATTAAAGGAAACAGATTGCTTTGCTATTACATCTTATATTCAGGGTTAGTGACTTGAACAACCCATAACGCTCAGAACACATCTCAAAACCCCTTAGTGACCAACAGCATAAGCCTCTGATGCCTTAGCTACCGCAGTCTGCCAAAAAAAAAACACAACAAAAAACCTCAGAACACCTTAGCAGCAGACTAAAAAAAAACAACACTCCAAATATTTTAGCGACTGCACTTAAAATGTCTCTGAACACCTTAGTGGCCATAGAGTGAATTAGTCCCAACCCACTTTTTCAGCTGTGCTGATTAGTAAAGTTTTTTTACCCATTCATTTTCTCATTGGGATTTTAAAAGTGCTATGAGCCATGAAACAAACCAACCAATCAACTACGAGAACAGTCACACCATTAACAAACTTTGGTTTGAAGCAAAAAGTAAATGAAAATCAGATAAACAGACAACGGTACAGCACTGTGTACTTTACAGCTTTAATGAAGGGAAGAACTACAATCCCATGAAGCATTGTGAATGACAATCAAATTAAAAATGATGTTATAAAAGTATAAAACTAATTTATAAAATAGTTATTTGTTGTATCTATAGAAAGTACATTTTTTTAAATTTGAAGTTTATGTATACAAAACGTTTCAATGTTTCAAAACATTTCAAGACACAAATCCACAAATAGGTGGACTCCACCCACCGTATACTCAAAGCCAATCAGATAACAACCCCATTGCGCTGCCTAATCGTAGCATGACCAGTCGCGTTTTGCTATACACTCAGGATGGGAAGAGATTCATTTTGCACTCTGCACCACTCTGAGCACCTTAGTGACGGCATACTTTTCACAACCACAAGGCAATGTGATAAATACCTCTCGAAACACCTAAGCAACTGCATTGTAAAGTGCTAAAAAGCACTTAAAATTTGCACACACAAAAAATGCAAACACTTGCATTTTACTTTGAAATGTAAAATATTTTCATAATATAAGATGTTGTAAGTAGATGGTCTTTTTAAAAAGGTTGTAGAGACCATTGTTGGTTCAGTGTGCGTGTGTGTGTGCGCATGTGTGTATACCTATTTATTTACTTATTTTAGGGATAAATTTGATCTCCAAAAACCTTCCTTGGGGATGTCCTCATTTGTAAAAAACTTCTTGTCATATGATGTTGCTAAAAAGAACGTTATTTTGTGTATTTGGTATAATGAAATGTGTTTATGCAGTTTAAGGTTCAAAAAACACATTATTTTCCACATACTGTACATTATTGTTTCTCCTCTATGCCCCGCCTTTCTGAAACGTGTCGATTTTTACAAAGATCATCAGTCTGAAAAGCGAAGTGTGCTCTGATTGGCCAGCTATCCAGTGCGTTGTGAATTCCTCAAGCGTGTGACGGAAATGTTACCCCTCACATACTGTTGATGCCGTGTACGGCCGGAGCGACGAGACAAAAACATTAACCCATTATAAACTAGGCATTTTTTGCATCCAGTGGGGACATAATTACTAGATTATAATGACTTATACTGTCTTTTATGCGTTGCGTTGCATCGCGCCGCGTAAACATAAAACCATGTCTGCATTTGTGATCGGAGAAATGACAAACTACAAGCCCTACTCTACACTGCTCAAAACTCGCGTTTGTGGTCTACTCTCCCAGGATCAGGAAACAAAACAGTCCTCTATAAAATGTGCTGCACACAAATGAATATCTGGGTTGAACTGTTCTGGAACAGTATTGTAAATACAATTTAACCACTGTTCTTGTTGTGTCTCTTTTTGGCCAACAAGTTTTTTCGCAACGAACACACGCGTCTTCACAACCTGAGGCGGCAGTAGCAGCAACAATGAGCCATGCCTTCTTTCTTTGCGTGACATTTGGGCGGTGATTATGCAAAGCTTCCCACATCGTGATGTAGATATGTGTGGGGGGGTCGGGGCTTTATAACGAGCTTTTTTAGGGGGGCGTGACAGCCCCACCAACACTCTTAACTTTTATAAATAATATCTCTTTGGTTTTGAGACTTTTAGTCTTTGCAACTTTAGGGATCTTATCTATGCACAATCAGCTTGTAACACTCCAAAGAGAAAGGAAAACTTGAAATCGCATCATATGACCCCTTTAATTGTAAAAATGCAGAAAGTTTTCTGTAAGGGGTAGGTTTAGGTGTAGGGTTGATAAGATTATTTTATAAAAAGTATAACTGTCTGTATATAAAACAATAGAAGGCTGTGTAATGTCCTCATTCAGATGTGTGTGTTTGTGTGTGTGTGTGTGTTTGTGTGCGCGCATCGTGTAGGCAGTGTGCCAGTGTGTGTTAGAGTTGGTTTTGGTTTGGAGTGTTTGCGCTGCAGGCATGTGTTGGCCACCATCAGGAGTGCTGCTGTATGCTAATCTGACATTTGTCACATCTGGGAGCGGGCGTGTGTGTGTGTGTGTGTGTGTGACCAAACCCAAACACATGCATACTTACACACTTCAATATACCTTTTATCTTAAGGTATAAAATGAAACATAAACATACATTTATACAAAGTAGTTCATTTTATACAAAAGTTAGTCTTTGAATTAAAAAAAATAGGGGAAAAAATGAAAAATAGACAAAGTAATATATAATGTTTTATATTATTCATGTATACACTGCATCAAATAGTTTGGGTCTGCAAGATTTTTTTTTGGAAAAGAAGTCTCTTCTGCTCACCAAGGCAGCATTTATTTGATCAAAAATGCAATCAAAACAGTAATGTTGTGAAATATTACAATCCTTCAGAAATCATTTTAATATGATGTTTTTCTGCTCAAGAAATATTTCTTCATTTTATAAATGTTGAAAATAGTTGTGATGCTTAACATTTTTGTGGAAACAGAGATACATTGTTTTTTTTCCAGGATTCTTTGATGAATGGAAGTTCAAGGGAACAGCATTTTTGTAATACAATTTTTTGTGACGTAAATGTCTTTACTGTCACTTTTGTTCATTTTAATGTGCCTTTGATGAATGAAAGTATTATTTTCTTTAAAAAATCTTACTGATCCTCAACCTTTGAATGGTGGTGTATGTGTTTTATTTTTATTATGATTTTATAACATGTATAATTATGAATATACTAATAAAATAATAAAACCGACATCAGTATATTATAAATAACTTTATATATCAATACATATACAGTATACAGTATAAAACTGTTTCTCTGTGTCCATATATTACCTGGTCATGTATGTTCATGACTCTTTGGCTGTGTGTGTTCAGTTAAAGGCTTGACGCGGCAGCATTCAGAGGGAAGGATGGGTGGTATATTTGAAGCGGCGTTAAACATTGATGCCGCCACACCTCTCCCCCTCTCCAAATTAAGCAAATCACCAGGCCACTCCGGGCAGGAAAAGGAACACGCGTCATAATTGTGTGACATTTGGGTAATGACCGTTCTGACATTTCAGACTGACACCTTCTCCCTCTCACTTTTTCTAGCCTTTCTTTTCCCACCTTTTTTGCGGCAGAGGCTCATGTATTTAAAGGGTAATGATACAGACTGACAGCTTTACGCTTTAAACGAACCAGTGACACACACGCGCACACACACTCTTGAGACTCTTCTCTTCTGTTGTCCTATAAAGCCGTCTCGCCTAAGATGTCATCAAAGGAGAGAAAGAGATTAGGTGACCTACGTCATGCAGCCGCTAACAAAATAGCAGTGACTCCTATCATGATAAATCAACAGAGATCTTTTGAAACTGCCGTAAGTGGTGTTGGTAAGAACATATTCACTATTAACTAAAAGTTTCCCCTCAGTTAACTCCTAATTTGCTGTATATTGATAGTAAATCAAGTAGTTGTTGTAGTAGTTATGTTTAGGTATATTAAGGGATCTGGAATATGGTCATGCAGAATAAGATATTAATATGTGCTTTATAAATACTAATGAACAGCCAGTATGCTAGTAATATACATGCTAATAAGCAACTAGTTAATAGTGAATAGTGTTCCCTAACCTAAAGTTTTAAAATAATGCTTAGAAGAAGAGTGGAGTTTCTATACTACTTCCACTTTTGTGGACAAACAGCCTTGTGAGAGAACCCTCTTTTTATGGCATTCTGCAGTCTAAAGAAAGTGTGATTTGTTGCTTTACATGTTGGTCTGTTGATCTCTTCCTTTTTTAAGTGGGTGTTTCTTACCCGGAATAATCTGCAAAGTTGTCAAGACTGTAATGCCGCAAGTCAAAAAGTCAGTCTGAGGTGTTCTCATGAAAAACTCATGCTTTCTGCTGTCCTTGGTGCTGAAATTCTCTCTGGCTTTCATATTAAAAAATATCCAACACCAACAATTTAGGTTGTAATGTTTCTGTGCACACCTTCGAAGACTTTCCACAGCCCTGATTATTTTATTTTATTAAAAAAAAATTTGTTTGTTTTAAAAATGAAAACCATTCTTTTGTTCATAAATAATTTATTATACTCTAGTGTTTTTGTTTTTAAAACAAGGCTTTTCTGCTCGCCAAGGCTGCATTTATTTGATCAAAAATAAACCTTTTGTTTTTATTTTATTTTATATTTTAAATGTAGTTTATTTATTCATGTGATGCAAAGATGAATTTTCAGCATCATTACTCCAGCCTTTAGTGTCATATGATCCTTCAGAAATGATTCTAATATGCTGATTTGCTACTCGGTTATTATCAGTTATTATTGGTGCTCAATCATCATTTATGGTTCTTAATATTACAACAGTTTCGCTGAATAGAAAATTCAGTGTTTAATGTTGTATTTCTATGTGAAATACAAATATTTTGTAACAATTGTCTTTAACTTTTATCAATATAGTGCGAGTGTGTCTGCTGAATAAAAGTAATTTTTTTCTCTTTTTTTTTTTTTTTTTTTTATAAAAATGCTATAAATGTGTTGTCATTTGCACAGGTTTACAAACCATGACGTGAGGGTGAGCAAGCACAACTGTTTTCAACATTTATAAGAAATGTTTCTTGAGCACCAATAGCATATTAGAAAGATTTCTGAAGGGTCATGTGACACTGAAGGGTGGAGTAATGATGCTGAAAACTCAGCTTTGATCACAGCATTAAATTACATTTGAAAACATATTCCAATAGAAAACAGCTTTTTTTAATTGTAATGAGCTTTAACGGTATTACCGTTTTAGCCCAGATTTGGCTTAATATTTTTCAGAATTGTCAAGAGTAAGACATCTGAAATGCAAGGCCTTCTTATGTCAAGACATTGAGAAGGAATGACTGTTTAAACATCACATGCAGGTGCAGAGGAGAGAAGCAAGCCGGCAGTGCTGTGGGTCATGTACTTCAACATGAGGGACACATCAGCCCTGGACAGCAGCAGCTACAGCCTGCCGAGCAACGTTCACGTGTGCACCGGTCCCGATGGCAGCCTGGGCAGCGACTGCTCCATTAAACTGGTGAGTCCAGCAAAGGGAGGCAGACACTTGCGTTCATTGGATCAGATATTGCTTATAGGCTCAATTATGTTTCTTGTAGGTTTAGGCAAACTATGATGGTTTCTGTTTGTTTCCAGGCTGAATCCGTGTTTCGTCATATCCTCCCTGATGAAGAGTTCTGTCCTCCTGCGCCCAACCCAGAGGACATCATCTACGACGGCGATGGTCCGCAGGCCGAAGGGCCCGGCTTTGACGAGAGTGCTAATACAGAAGCCGATAAAAGCCAGGCAGAGGAAGAAGGTGCCACCCATGAGAAGAGTCCATCGACTGAGAGCTCTGATCCTGCAGAGATGGACAGTGTTACCCAGCAGACACCGTCACACACGACCCCGTCCTCTGAAGAATAACCCCTTTAGAGACGCTTGTTCATTTCTCCACAATCCCTGAATATATGGAATCCAAAATACATCATGTTCATCTCCAAGTGGGCAAAACCGAAGTTCTCAATCCTGTTATGTTCTTTTTTATACATTTTATGTGCCTTTCTTTTACAGTTTCACACTCGATGCCTGTTTTATTTTGACCGGTTACTGTAAGATGTTTATGCATTTACTTTTTAAAAACCAAAATGCTCCGAATGTATTCACAATTTTGCATGGTTCAAGCAAGGTGCCTATCATATATTCTGGAGTTATTCAGATGACTGAGATTATAATGATTTTGGTCACATGCAGGACAAATACTCTTTATTTGGCAAGAGGCTGCTTCTTCAAACCTTGTATTTCAGATTGCTATTTGAATGCTGTCTGTCTTTTCATTTCGCCTTATGTCTATTTTGTGTCTTCACATACAAATTTACGCTATAATTGTTGCTGGCATTAAATATTTAATTGAAGACGTATTTTAGTTCATTATTCGTAGCCACACTGCAGTATTCAGCTTCACATCGTCTGTCACTGATACAAACCGATTTCAACTCCGATGTAAACTGTGACGCCGTGCATTAGTGATGCTCTACGAGTGCGGTTTACCTGCCACGAAGGCGAGGGAAGGAGCACAGTTTGATGACATTTGGTTTGCACTGCCATGCTGAACAGATGGCTCATTATGGCTGCGAGTGCGCAGTCGTCCCTCACAGCGCTTGCTGTCTTTGTTTCCCTGGAATTTGATATGGGCTCTGCCGAGGGTATTTACCCGTTCTGGAGGGGAAGAATTACTGCTGAACACATGGCCCAGGTTAGTCCCAGACCAGAGGAAGTGTGCTGATTCTTTCTGACAGCTGGGAGTAAGCACACCCCTGACAGCACTGACGAGTGTTTAGAGTCCAGAGTGATGCGTGTCACATATAACCCAGTCTTCGGTTTTATTCACTCATTTTGTAGGATGTGTGTAGACTTAGAATGCAGAATGTGATTGGCTTTGAAGTGGCGATGGGGATTTTCTAAGAAAATTTCTCCCAAATCTTTCAGGATTTTTTAGTTCGAAAATGAACCAGAGCTGTAACCTCTATAGACACTGCGGGACCACCACAGGGGACCGTGTGCCTCCTGTATTTAGATTAGTCGTCAAGAAATAAGATTATCAAATGACTAATTCTAGTATTCTAAAATACCATTTCAGAGTACTAATAGTTATTTGTCATTAGTAAGCCTGACCCTAAAGGAACACATTATTTCAACCCTGTTACTGTAAGTTTTCTACATGTAAATTTTAATAATTAACTGATTTTATTGCGCCTGGTAATGAATTATATAATTGAGTTAATATTATAATAACTCTTACAATTTCTCTCTGGCAGTGTGCTTTGTGTCAGCTTTGCTTTGGGGTTGAAGGTCAGTGCAAAAATGTCTATTAATGGACTCAGCTAGCAAGTATTACTGCACCACACCGTATTATTCACAGTTTTTGTTCTGGTGATTTAAAAAAAAATGTATAACCCTTAACAGAGTTGAGCTATCAAGCTTGATGAAGTTATTTGTCATTAATAACCCAAAGCCTGACCTTAAAGCATAACTTTGTCAATCCTGTTACTGCAAGTTTGGAATTCATACAGAGATTTGAGTAGGTAAATTTGAGGCTTTTCATAAATCGCACATTATGATTTATTTAAATTTGACTAACTCGTGCCATTTTTCTTTGTGTTTTGTCAGCCCTGTTATATCCGAAATGTTCTTGAGCTGAAGATCAGTGCAAGAAATGTCTAATAGTGGCTTCTGCTAGCAAGCATCATTACACCGCACCGTATTATTAACAGGTTGTGTTATGTTGATTAAAATAATAATATTTATCCCATAATAAGTTGAATGATCAAGCTTGATTTATTTGACTGACTTGTCATTAGTAACGCTAAAGCTGACCCTACAGCACCACTTTATTTCAACTCTGTTACATTAAGTTTGGAATTCAAATACATGAACTTAAATAGGTAACTGAGTTTATTGTGGTCACATTTCAATTTAAGTAAGTATATTAATAACTCATGCCATCTCATTTTAAAGACGTGTTTGTGTCAACCCTGTTACATATACATGATTGAGGGTTAAAGATGCCAATGCAAAAATGTCTCACATTAGCCTCAGCTAACAAATATCATTGCACCATGCCTTATTATTCACTGGCTATGTTCTGGTGATTAAAAAAATGGTGTTTATGCGATAACAGAGTTGAATTATTAAGCTTGGGGGGGGGGTATTTTTTTTATTTCAAACCATTATATCAGAGCATGCGGGACCAGATGAATTCTGCATTTTCTCCCTTTTTTTTAAGATTTTTTTAAACTCAGATCGTGAAAGCATGATATTTTTAAATGTCTATAAAAGTTCAATCTTCCAACAAAAAACATTTGCTCTAATTAAATCTCTCAGATAATGTAGATTCACTATATCCTGTTAATTTATGTGAGGACACAAAAATGACATGAATTACATGCGAGTGACCTATGATATTTTCCCTCAGCGGAGACGCGAGAACCTGAGGTCTCAAACATGCCCTTATTTAGGTTTAAACCTATTGAGTGTCCATGTATCTGCTTCATGCACCGTGATCGATTTCCTCAATTTTCATAATTTCATGACAATCCTTTATCTCCAGCATTTTGGTTTCATCTCATTGTTTTGGGGGCATGAGATTATTTTCTTCTCTCTTGAGTGACCTGCCTGCTCAATAGCATCATTGGGAATCAATTTTCTGCATGGAGAGTCTTGACATTCAAACGCAAAAGGGTAAAATGTGCCATAGGCAAGACACCTAGCGGGGGCCACGTTTCTCTGGCACTATGGGGTGCGTTCAGTGAGGAATCTTTGGGTACTTACTCTGAGGAGTTGTAAAATGTTTCTCGACAAATTAAGTATTGACACCAATATTTTTACTTAGCAGATGCCTCTAGCTACATCTGATTTTGTCTTTAAGAAGGCCACTTAACAAGGTGCTGTCTAAGAGATGTAATGTGAGGGAATGCAAACTAGTACACCAAAAAGGAATGTAGGAATCCAAAGAAAGGTTTAGAAGACCCATCTGCTCAATACAAACAGACAAACAGCAAATATTGCAATAATAATAAAGATGTAGCCTGTTATTTGATTTATTATTTATTATTTCTTTTCAATTGTGTTCATTGTTGAATTGGAGTTGCGTAGATTGGTGGAAGAACATTAATGCCAGGTTTCAAAGTAAATATCACTTTTAAACAGAGTGTAATTATTTCTAGCCAAGTGGTAATTTTGTGAGCTTGTGCAAAAAAAGAAAAGAAAATGTTATTTAACTGTATGCAGGACACATGTAATGAATGAATAGCCTTAACACGATAAAGCAGTTGGCATTTCATTTCCATCACAGAATGCTGTTAAATACAATTCATCAAGCAATCATTTGTGAACAATTATTGATTTATTTAAAAATGTAAACACGTAGAAATGGAAAAGTGTTCTTTTCTAAGCCCATAGCTACAAAAGTCCCCGAAACGCACACATGTATCCGCCGCTTCTAGTTGCTTCAATGTGTTTTTACTGACATCTAGTGGCTACATTATGTCACTACATGGGCTTAATGCACTTTGAGAGTGCTTTTCGAAGTCGTTTTAGTTCTGCTAGTTGAATGTATTTATTTATTTATTTATTTTCGTGTCCATACCAATAACGAAATGTATTCTTTTTCACAGTGTTAAAAGAAAAAAAGAACAATAAATTACTTAAATCTTTAACTATAAATAATGTCCTTTGTAATAACTAATAAATTAATAACAATTTTAAAAAATCAATAATTTCATTTAATTTATTATCATATATAGCTGCTTTTAAAGGTTTGTTATGTACATTACATACATGTGATTGCCAGTTTTTTGCCAGTGCAACAACAGACAAAACCAACAGCCAATTAAGGACATAATTAAGGAATTTTGTCCAATTAAACAAATATGAGCACTGTACGTTTCAAAGCCTAAATGTGGTTTCAGAGCAGTTCCTGGTTTATCTATTAAAATGCATTTAATAAAATGAGACCAGTCTCATTTAAGCATTTAATCAGAGTCTGACTTAAATACGTATTTCAAGAATGACAACATCAGTTCAAAAGGTTAGGCTGTTGCTATTCAGTTCTGTTTCTCCACAGACTGAAAGTGATGTTATTTTAACAGTACACTGTCTCTTCTTCAAAGTGAATAACAGAAGGCATACAATTAACAAAAAGCTATAAGACATTTAATATTAAGACAAAATTCTTATGGGTTTGGAACAACATGAGGGTGAGTAATTAATGAAAGATTTTCATTTTTGGTGAACTATCCCTTTAATAATGACAAAAAGACCATTTTAAAAAATGGCTATATTATATTATAGGCCTATTACTCAGCATGATGTGCCCATGAAAGCATTCAAACGAAATTCAAATAATTTGTTATTATTAATAATGTTTAATATATATAGCCAACATTTTATTACTCTCATGACATTTTATTATTCTCATCCCAAAGTATTTCAAATCCATTTACTAATGTGTCTTATTTTTAATATTATATTTTATTTATTTTTGTGGTTCATTTCGTGCATCTTTTATTACTCCAGGCAAAGTCGTGTCGGTGACATAAAAACATATAGGCCTATCTGGATACTTTTTTTTTATTTGCGAATTTTATTTGTGAATTTTTATTTAATTGTGAATTTAATTAATTTGTGTGAAACTGCTATATATATGTATTTGCCAGGTAAGAAAAAAAATCATGCCTTAAAATGTCGAAATTATGACATACTTAAGTCATAATTACGAGATAAAAAGTTGAAATTATGATTTATTAAATCAAAATTACGAGATAAAAAGTCGAAATTATGACTTATTGCTGGCTCACTGATCTACACGACACACGATTATAGAAGGCCATAATGTGAACACGTTAAGGAGTATTTTATATGGAATTTTAAACCTGGTTTGATGATATTATTGCCTTAATTAGCAGAACGGCATGGACTACTGAGCAAACCCACTCTTGAAAGGATCACCCCACGTAAGTCACAAAATGATTACAGAAGTAGGCCTATTGCACATAAAGAATCACAAAATCAAAAGATTATAATTCACGTAGCATATGTAGCCTAGATTTTGTCTTCTAGGATGGATGACCTTTATGACTTTTTGAAGTCAAGAAACGTTTCTGACGACATCATACAGCGAATGCAACAGGATAAGGTATTCATGAAACTAATAAGTATATATGTATCACACGTGCAGTACCTAAACATTGTCACAGAGAAACTTTGGAACAATATATTCTGATTAAATAATATTCTCCAGTAGAAGTGCTTAAACTGCTCTGTCTTGTTTCTTTCTAGATATACTGAGTACTCAGTAATCCTGTCTCTGGTTCAAAAAACAAACCGCCTCTATAACTCTATAACAACCAGTTGACTGTACATTATTCCTTCTACATTATAGTCAATCCAAGTCACCTTTATTTCTATAGTGCTCAATACATATTGTTTTAAAGCAGCTTGGCGTAAGAAACAGGCAAGTTATGGTCTTTAAAAATAATAAATAGTGAGATTGTTCAGCTGAAGTCAGTTCAGTGTTAATTCAGTTACATTTAAAACAGTTTAAGATCAGTTATGAAATGAGTTCGATCCAGCTATAAAGCAGCTCTGCAGTAATGTCATTGTCCATCTCTGCTCAGTTCTCATCCAATTTCACTTCAGTTGAATCAATAATATTTCTGAATTATACCTCACAGGGTCACTGTCATCAGAGAATGTAAACTTATATTTAAAGTGTTTTAAATTATATTCTTTTTGCAGATTGATTGCAGTGTGCTTATGACAGATGACCAGCTGAAGGATTATCTGCCTTCCTATGGTGACCGACTGGGTCACAGTGTCTGGTTGTGGTGCCCTGGACTGGCCACTTGAGGGCGCTCTCCTGTTTCAGTGTTATATGTTTTGAACTCCATTTCCCATAGTCCCTTGTCTGTCGTTTCTGTTCTGATCATTATCACCTGTTAGCCATTTACTCATCATCCCATCTATATATACCAGGGGTTTTCAACCTTTTAGGACATGCGTCCCCCCAAGTTGGTCTAATTTCACTCGCGCCCCCCCTCCAATGATAAAATCCAACACCCCCCCCGCCCCCCCCCCCCCCCGCCCCCCACCCGTATTAACTGTAGTCCCCCGAATTACTTAATTACCTAAAAGCAATATCCATTAAAGCCGCGAACAATTTTTTTTGCTCTTTCTGATTAACATTATTTACATAAGAAATGCACGGATCCTTTATGCTGATGTACATTTGATATTTTGTTTACTGTTTACATTCACTTAAAACAACCGACTGTGCTTACAAGGATACTTGTCAAGACAGCCATTGGTATTCACCTGCTGTCTGAGAAGGCTATCTGTCTGTGCACTTCAGGTGTGTGAGAGCGGTGCGCATGGAAACGCTTTATCACAGCGCGTGAGTACCACACTGAGATGTCTTGGGCTTAAATGGCTTAAAATTACTTTAATGTTTAAACTTACAAGACTTAAAACACATGAGAATGAAACAATTTGAGGAAGCAGCACTGGCCTGATCGTTAATATAGTTTTGGGGGGCTAAGGTGACAGATAGGGGGGCTGAAACCCACCTAAAAAGGGTTTAGAACCGCCCCTGGTATAGCGTGCGTAATTATACTGAAACATAAATATATAACCAGTTTACCTGATTCAATGTGATGGCTGAGCCTGTTTCTGAGATAACAACATGCCAATCCGTGGTTGGATTTCCGACACGGCTAATCGTAAATCATCTTACACTGTCAATAAGCGTGACCAGCATTGTCAGGTTTTCACAACAAAACCTGCCCAATTGCTACTCAAAACTACCCAAAACTACAAAACGCGGCAAGCGGGAAAACCGCGGACGTGGCAACACTGAGCGTGACTGATACTCGAGTTAACTCTGCTCTAACTGTCGACTAGCAGTGGGAGTCAGATTGCCCCCTAGTGGATGGCTAAAGATTTGTTAACTCATATTCATAAATTCTCAAGGGAACGTCTCTGAATTAACTGATGCTAGCTCCCCCCTTGACAGGTGCTGGCGCCCCCCTGGGGTTGAAAACCCCTGATATACTGTATACCATGCTCACTCTCTGTTGTTGCTGCAGTATTGTATTTGTCATCTCATGTCTTATCTTTGATGCTGTCTAAAGTTACACCGTGTTATCTGTTCCCAGTGTTTTTGTATTACCTTTTGCCACGTTTTTGTTCTGTTCATTTGTTACTTTAGTAAACTGCACTTGGATCTTACCTTGTTTTCTCCTGGCATTCCGTGACAGAATACTGCAGCCACTACAAGATCCAGCAGTTTGTTTTTCTTTTTCCCTTTTTGAAAAATGGACATTCGGATTGTCCCTCCTGCCACAGGGAAGGAGCGAATGGATCGATACCGGACTCTGATGGCTCGGAGGCAGTAAGGAATGGAGGTTGGTGGTTTTGCCCAGACCTTTTGAACATTGGCGGTGGGGCTGAATTACAATGAGGCTGCACTTAAGGACCTCCTTAAAATCTGTCTGGATAATCCTTTGCCCCAGTGGGAGGTGGAAGGACTCGAGATTCTAGACTTCTGGGGCTTCGTCAAGTATCTCTAGGGTCGAAGTCAGTGGGCAATACCAGGCCAATCAGAACCCTTCCGCAGGGATTTTCCCACCACCTCTATCCTTCAGACTCCCACTAAGCGGCGGAGGGCGAGAAGGAGGACAGCAGAGTCCACTCCAGAGCCCGCTCCAGTCCGGGAGCTCACAGAGCCCACTCCAGAGCCCGCTCCAGTCCGGGAGCTCACAGAGCCCACTCCAGAGCCCGCTCCAGTCCGGGAGCTCACAGTGTCCACTTCAGAGCCCGCTCCAGTCCGGGAGCTCACAGAGCCCACTCCAGAGCCCACTCCAGTCCGGGAGCTCACAGAGTCCACTACAGAGCCCACTCCAGTCCGGGAGCTCACAGAGCCCACTCCAGAGCCTGCTCCAGTCCGGGAGCTCACAGAGCTCATTAAGGGAGTCACTCCATCCGTGGGCTCACAGACTCCACTTCAGATCCCGCTCCAGTCCGGGAGCTCACGGAGTCCACTGCAGAGCCCGCTCCAGTCCGGGAGCTCACAGAGTCCACTTCAGAGCCTGCTCCAGTTCGGGAGCTCTCAGAGCTCATTAAGGAAGTCACTCCAGTCTGGGAGCTCACAAGGACCGTTGCGGAGCAATCGGCTTGTCCTGTTGCAGCCGTTGAGGCTGGTACTAAACGCTCTCTGCTCTTGTTTTCTGTCCCACCAGTGTTGCCTGACAGGATTCCAGCTTTCCGATTTTTTGGAATGACTTTTATGAGCAGTGTACTTTGGGAAATAGTTTTAAGTTCCCTTATCTACGACATGACTTTGGTCAACAAGAGTGGGAAAGCATTGGCCGAATCATTGCATTTGGTTGGCAAAAAGAGAAGTACCTGCCTGTAAAAATAGCACCTGTATTGCTGGAACAGGCAGCCCATAGATGTGTCACGACAAGTCTTGTGGACTGCTTTCTCAAGTATGTTACAGAATCAGACAGAGTGATCCTAGAATCATGCCGTACACATTTTGAAGATGTGGACAAAGAAGAGCTGTTTGAGGTCATACATCATAACTGTCGAAGAGTCCCAACAGCAGATAATATCGAGCAGCTCTTGGAGGAAATGGCACATCAGAAGCTGATTCAAGAACCTGCGTTTGTGATAGAGCAGTGGCATTATGTGCTTGCACCTATGAGAATTGAGCTCCAGGACATTGCAGCTGCCTATGATGAACTCCAACCGACATCAAGAAAGGTCATGAAATCAATAGCTTACCCTACTACGATGAATGTACAACAAAAACAGACTGGCAGGTATCTAAGTACATTTCTTAGAGAATCAGATAAACAACACCTGACCTGTCCCTCTTCCTTCGGTTTTGCACCGGGTCAGATTTGTTCCTTGGAAAGAACATCACCGTTAGCTTCACACAATTGGAAGGCTTTCAGAGAAGACCCATTGCACACACATGTGGCTGTTACCTGGAGCTGCCTGTGAATTATGATAACGAGTTTCGCCATGAAATTAACAAAGTGTTAGAGAGCAACATATGGGTCATGGATATAGTCTAGTACCACTTAGTATAGACTTACTATTTAAACACGTGTGTCGTGTAGATCAGTGAGCCAGCAATAAGTCATTTTTTAAGGCATGATTTTTTTTCTTACCCGGCGGAAACGGGCTTCCATAGAGCCCCGCACATGACATGCAAGAAAAAAATAAATAAATCGTGCGCATCATTTACTAATTCATTCCCTCGATGTACTAAAACGGGCGCACAATTTACTAATTCACTCTCTTGATTTATAAATCGTGTGCACGACTAGCAAATCGAGGGAACGAATTAGTAAATCGTGCGCACGATTTAGCCTACTATTTTTTTTTGTTTTTTTTTTTTTTTTTCTTTTTTTTTTTTTTTTTTTTTTTTTTTATTTATTTTTTTTTTTTTTTTTTTTTTTGTTTTTCTGCAAGCCATGTGCGGGGCTCCGAAAATGTTTTACTTTACATTATGAATCTAGAATATCTAAAGTTTCACCTTTTGAAATACGTGACAAAAAAAAGAACTGTTTCCCAATATTCTAATTATTCTGAGATGCGCCTGTGTGGTGTGTGTGTATATATGTGCTCGTCATTTGTACAGGTGCATCTCAATAAATTATAATGTTGTGGAAAAGTTCATTTATTTTTAGTAATTCAACTCAAATTGTGAAACTGTGTATTAAATAAATTCAATGCACACAAAGTAGTTTAAGTCTTTGTTCTTTTCTTTTAATTGTGATGATTTTGGCTCACATTTACCAAAAACCCACCAATTCACTATCTCAAAAAAATTAGAATATGGTGACATGCCAATAAGCTAATCAACTCAAAACACCTGCAAAGGTTTCCTGAGCCTTTAAATCGTCTCTCAGTTTGGGTCAGTAGGCTACACAATCATGGGAAGACTGCTGATCTGACAGTTGTCCAGAAGACAATCCTTGACACCCTTCACAAGGAGAGTACGCCACAAACATTCATTGCCAAAGAAGCTTGCTGTGCACAGAGTGCTGTATCCAAGCATTTTCATAGAAAGTTGAGTGGAAGGAAAAAGTGTGGAATAAAAAGATGCACAACCAACCGAGAGAACCGCAGCCTTATGAGATTGTCAATCAAATCGTTCAGAATTTGGTGAACTTCACAAGGAATTGACTGAGGCTGGGGTCAAGGCATCAAGATCCACCACACACAGACGTGTCAAGGAATTGGGCTACAGTTGTCGTATTCCTCTTGTTAGCCACCCTGAACCATAGACAACGTCAGAGGCGTCTTACCTGGGCTAAGGAGAATAACTGGACTGTTGCCCAGTGGTCCAAAGTCATTTTTTTTTTTTAGATGAGAGCAAGTTTTGTATTTCATGTGGAAACCAAGGTCCTAGAGTCTGGAGGAGGGTGGAGAAGCTCATAGCCCAAGTTGCTTAAGTCCAGTGTTAAGTTTCCACAGTCTGTGATTTTGGGGTGCAATGCCATCTGCTGGTGTTGGTCCATTGTGTTTTTTGAAAACCACGTCACTGCACCCGTTTACCAAGAAATTTTGGATCACTTCATGCTTCCTTCTGCTGACCATTTTTTTGAAGATGCTGATTTCATTTTCCAGCATGATTTGGCACCTGCCCACACTGCCAAAAGCACCAAAGTTGGTTAAATGACCATGGTGTTACTGTACTTGATTGGCCAGCAAACTCGCCTGACCTGAACCCCATAATATCTATGGGGTATTGTCTAGAGGAAAATTAGAAACAAGAGACCAAAAAATGCAGATGAGCTGAAGGCCACTGTCAAAGAAACCTGGGCTTCCATACCCCCTCAGCAGTGCCACAAACTGATCACCTCCATGCCACGCCTTTTGAGGCAGTAATTAAAGCAAAAGGACCCCTACCAAGTATTGAGTACATGTACAGTAATTAACATACTTTCCAGAAGGCCAACAATCACTAAAAATGTTTTTTTATTGGTCATACGAAGCATTCTAATTTGTTGAGATAGTTAATTGTTGGGTTTTTGTTAAATGTGAGACAAAATCATCACAGTTAAAAGAACCAAGACTTAAACTACTTGTCTGTGTGCATTGAATTTATTTAATGCACGAGTTTTAATTTTAGTTTAATTACTGAAATAAATGAACTTTTTCCAGACATTCTAATTTATTGAGATGCACTTACGTATATACATATATATATATGGGAGCAGGCGATGGAGCGGAGTATCACTTGGAAGGACATCTGGAAGTGGAATCCCCAGAGAATCAAGTTCTTGATTCAGGGGGTCTATGATGTCCTCCCATGTCCATTCAGCCTGTGCACATGGGGCAAAATAGAAACACCTGCATGCCCCCTTTGTTCCAAAGTAGGGACATTAGAACACATCCTGAGCAGCTGCTCCAAGGCGCTGGGTGAGGGCCGATATCGATGGAGGCATGAGCAGGTCCTCAAATCCATCGCTGAGGCAATCAGTAAGGGGATCAAGGACAGCCGACACACCCAAGTTGCAGCCAAGGCTATTCACTTCATCGGGGAAGGACAAAAGCCAGAGAAAGCATTGAAAAACTGCTCAGGAGGTTTGCTCTCCACAGCCCGGGACTGGGTAATGACAGTTGACCTGGAAAGGCAGCTGAAAATTCCAACATACATCACCCAGTCCAAATTGAGACCTGACATCATCTTGGTCTCTGAGGCCACAAAACAACTGATCTTGTTGGAGCTGACAGTGCCCTGGGAGGAGAGAATGGAGGAGGCTCAAGAGAGAAAGAGGGAGAAATACCAAGAACTGGTGGAGGATTGTCGGAGGAACGGATGGAGGACCAGGTGTATGCCAGTAGAGGTGGGCAGCAGGGGGTTTGCCAGTCACTCCCTGAGCAAGGCCTATGGTACGTTGGGCATAACAGGTGTTAACCGAAGAAGAGCCATAGGTAACAATGTGGAGGCAGCAGAAAAAGCTTCCAGATGGCTCTGGTTGAAGAGGGGAGAGCAGTGGGGGCAGTAGAATGCCACTTGGACACAGGCCAGGGTCTGATCAGCCTCGGTCGGGTCGCCAGGACGAGGGTGTCTGTTGTAAGACCCAAAACACCCAGTGACTCCTGGAAACAACACTGAAGATGTATCCAAGGTCGTGCATCAGAAGATGTTTTCTGTGAACTACATTTATATAATATATAAAAAATTATAAAAAAAAACAACTTCCAGGACTTGCTGATGACGTCCATCACAGTCTGTGCAAGGGGTCTATGGCAGAAAGGAAACATTTTACGGTGTACTTCATCGTGTTCACGTGGCAGAAAATGTCAGCAAGATGCTATGATACAATGATATATGATACTAGTTTAGTGTAGCTAGTTAGTTTATTTATATTATAATTAATTACGATGAAATAAGTATTTCGTAAAAGACCAGAATTTTTTTTACACATATTGGTACACACATTTTCATTTAATTTTGCTCATATTTGCGTTTGTTATAAATTAGTTGTTAATGGCTTTATAGATGTGATTTCTCTTAAAGTGTTTTTTTTTTAATGAATATTATTTTGAAAAATCACATACCTATTTAAGAAATAATCAGTATAGGCATAGATAAAATTTAACAAAAAGTATCGGTAACGTATCGAATAAAAAAAAATAAAAAATAAAAATTGGTAACGCCCATCACAAGCCCGCGCGCGGTCTGTGACGTCGACAGACTCAGATCCCCTGTCGTTCAGGATTCATCCCGTCTGGTCAGCGTATGAAATTTCAGAGGTAATTCTTAAAATTCGTGAAATTCTTCAAAGCTGTGGTGAAATATCTAATTGTTAATAAATTGTTGTTATTTCATCATCAGTGTTGCAGTCGATACCCTGTACAAATGATAAACGGTTTTAACGGCCGACTAGTCACCTCACACCATACTATGAATAACGTTACAAAAAATACCGTTGTAAACAGTAAATGTCTTTGTTTCAAAGGCTTTAAGTCTTAAATAGTAACGTAAACAAAGATTTATGTCGTTTAAGCTACATATTCATTCCAAATCTCATTGCAGATGAGTCTTATGGTGGACGTTTGATTGACATTTAAGTTACACTCGCTGAGTAAGTTACAGTTTTCGATACTAAAAACGTATTTTTATTAGTAAAAGTAGCGCGGTCACCCAGGCCATTGGCGCAACGCCTGGTGAGAAGCATCCACATTTTTGCACTAAAATGTTAAAGGGGTCATATGATGCTTTTTTAAAGATCATTATTTTGTGTATTTGGTGTAACAGAATATGTTGACATGCTTTAATGTTCAGAAAACAAAATTTTCAAATACTGTACATTATTGTAGTTCCTCTATGCCCCGCCTCTCGCTTAGTTTTCTACAAAGTCCCTCCTTCCGACAAGCGCAGTCTGCTCTGATTGGCCAGCTGACCCAGTGCATTGTGATTGGCCGAACACCGCAAGCACTCGTCGGAAATGTAACGCCCCTTACCATAATCGCGAGCATTCATCTTTCAAAATAATTGTAAAGACAGAGCCTGAAAGGGGAAGAGAGTCTCGTGACAGACACAGTGATGAAGCTGGTATGTGTTTGCAGTACACAAGCCACGGTTAAGACAGCTGACTCCACTGTGATGTGATCCCCTCTCTCTCGCTCGCGCACACACACACACACATGATGCGCAAAACTCCACATTTGAACAGTCAATAGCAAATACTTAAACTAATAACAAAACAGTAGCTGATTCAGAAGCGCCAGATTGTCATAGCAAAGTCAGAATTACCTCCTCTCCTAGGTTCACGAAACGGTCGTCCATAAAATGCATTGCTGTTCTGTTGTAAGTAATCTTAAAGATTCCTAAATGCATCTACTTTCGGAAGGCCAAATAAAGTGCTTTTGCTTTCGCCTAGAAACACACAGCGTCTCCCTGACATGCTGCTTCAACACTAACTGCGGTTACTGAAACCACGCCTTCTTTCTTTGCGTGCACATTTGGGCGGCATTATGCAAATCTTCCCAGATAGTGACGGAGGTATGTGGGGGTGTTTTAGAACGAGCCGTTTTAGGGGGGCGTGAGTCTTAAATTTGATAAAGAATATCTCTTTGGTTTTGAGACTTTAGTCTTTGCAACTTCAGGGATCTTATCTATGCACAATCAGCTTGTAACACTCCAAAGAGAAAGGAAAACTTGAAATCGCATCATATGACCCCTTTAATCTTTTAACGCTTTCTCTGTAAAATTGGCGGTTATGAATTATGCCTGAAATAAATATCAAATATTTATTTACGTTGAACTTACTATGTTGCAATTACTGTGAACTGATATGCCGAAAACAGCCAACAGTGATCAGTGATTTTTCTTCTTTTTCATTCCTTTTGTTTGTTTCAACTGCACTAGGATTACTATGTTTTAGCTGTGTTAATAAGATTTTTTTTACTTTCAGACACATTCACAGCATTTTAAGGTATGTGTCATGAAGCAAGATTAGCAATGTCTTAATAGAGGTCTTCTGTCAGCTGTAAGGCTGGTATTGATCTATATTTCAGGACTCAATTCACTCTTAAATCAATTCCAGTCTGTTTCAGAAATGGCTTTGATTGTGATTGTGCTGCTTGCACTATCAGTGCTTGGTTTTGCACCATCTCTTGCTGGAGAGTGTGAGTGGGACGTGAGGCTCTGTAAAACCGAACCCGTTTCCACCAGAATGTGCAGTCTCGGGACTGGTGGCATGGATGTGCAAGATCTGGACCCTATGGAAATGCAGAAAAATGTAAGCTCACACTCTTGATATTATCCAAAAGATACAGTATGTCCATTAACATAAAATAAATCTTAATTTTAATATGTATTCATTGTGTAGTGAATGTTGTGTGTGCATTAAGTTTCATAATATTCTGTTGTGCCTCACAGATGGGATTTCCATATTACCTGAAGCTAGACCTGCTGTGTGGCTTTAAGGTAGTAAAATCCACTCCTATTTAGAGGTCTGATATATCAACTTTTTGAAATTGATAGCACTTGTAGATCTTTTTGGAACTGTTACGTATCTTTAGGAATGAAAGGCAAAAGTTAGAAGCACACATCAAGCAAGAAAAATAAGTTAAAATACAAAAATTAGATGGATCGGACTGTTTTTCAAGACTGTTTTTTTTTCTATTATCCAAACCTGATGTGCAGCTGTGTATCTAAGGAGAAATTTTTTTTGTTAATTCATTTACATTTATTGGTGTCTCATGTTGGAAGGGAATTGGATTCCTTCAGGCAGAGCCATGCTGGAGGACTCAATGACTCCAAAAGCAGTTGTTACGTTCCAAGAGCCCACACACCCCACTCACTTCAAACCGCAGAGACTTGAGGTGGAGCTGTCAGTTGCTTCACTATCGGACAATGGTGTGTGTGTAACATTTCAGCGCTTAGTAATGGTTGTGAATATAAAGACATTTATTTGTGTTAGTGGTTTTGCTGGTGTGTGTTTGTTTAGCTACCTGTGGAAGTGTGATGTGCGAGTTTAGCTGGTACGCCCCAATGCCCATCATCAATGGGTCAGTGGTGCAACGGGTGAAGGTAAAATCCATTGAAATGGGTTCTCAGCATCTGCCTGAGAAAAGGTGGGTGTATATTTACATATATCTGTTTGTTTCCATACATTATTGTCTACATATAATAACCTGAGTGATTCTGTGATGGTGAAACCTGCGGGCAGTTTTGCCCTAAATGTGAATGGCTACATGGTCACTACAGAGAAGGGAGAGACTGAAGCATCGTTTGGCACTGAGGTGAGGTCAAAGAGCAGATGTACAGTGCCAGATACTTTACATTCACAATGACCTGTTTAAGTGGATGTCATTTACAATATCAAGAGCAAGTGATATAATGGAAAATATGATTTGAAGAATTTTAATAAAGTTTTGCCCTCATCTATTTGTATGTGGTGTTTATTTGTGAATAGATACGGGCTGTAGAAGACGTGCTGAGAGTTGGTAGTCCATCCCGTCCACTCTGGTCTGTAGTGGACCATGCTCCTGTTCTCTTGTTGCCAGGAATACCAGGCTTGACAGCTGTGCTCATGACTGCTACTGAGTTCCAGCATACATCCCTTATAGAGGTGGTCCATAAACTGGCACTGCATCCATTACATTTGCATATAAAGCCAGTGCCAATCTTTGAATTAATTTAAATGTGCATGTATAGGTGAGTATAAAGAGCTCATCAGGCTCTTGGGAGTGTCTACAGGTGGAGTCTTCTATGATTCAAGAAACTTTATCTACAGAGAGCTCACTATTTGTCATACACAATCAAGAGCTTTACCGTTTCCTAGGAAAGTATTCTCTTCTTCCCCTCAGAGTGCCACCATCAGGTACAACAGAATTTATGTGGGTGTTCTACATCTTTTTAATCATTTAAGAGCACTGGTCATATATTTCTATGTATAAATCTGTATATACTCTTATGAGAGTTCAGCAAAGACCAGATTTTAAGCTTTTAATGGCGGTTGAATGGAAAAGAATGATAAAAGGCCTTCTTCACACATTTAAGTGCAGTATTTTATTCTGTGTGAATGCAAAACTTAGACAGTTTTTTTTTACTGTGTTTATTATAAATTAGTTATCCTTGTACCTAATTATTTTTTATATGTTCATAATCTTTAATCAAAAACATAAACCTCTGGGCTGGGCAATTATCCCTACCCTCCAGCAACCTGTCAACTCACATGAGATCTCAGCAATTATGCCCAAAAGGTACTTCGGTTTTTGCACATATGCTGGGGTATGTGTACAGTGTGTGTGACACAAATTTCATCATCAGAACAGCACACGTGTCACTGAACGTGCACAGCCCAATTTTTCTAATTGCAAACAAAAACAATCTATTCAATTCCAGTTAGACAAAATCAAGTCCTGCCCTACATTTTTTTTCTCCTTCGAAAAGCTGTTTAACGTGTATATACGTCACAATAGAGGAAAAAAAAGAGAATCACATTGCTAATTGTGGCAATCAATAATAGCATTCATGTTCTGTAGCATGATGCATTTCAGAGCAAAAACTGAGTATTCAATTGCAAATAATGTAGAGTGGGACTTTGTATGTTGTTAAGAGTATAGACTCTTGTTTTCTTTATGATTTTTGATTTTATTGTATAGTAGAATAATCTTATTATTACATATTTAATGAAATAGTCTGAAAATATTTGTAATTTTTTTTAGAATAATAAAGGTAATGCACAATAACGTAAGGGATATTTTTTAAAAGGGTAATTTTGTTGTCATGTCTTCAATGACTCTAAAACATCTCTTTTTCATAGATGCATGGGAAAAGGTATTAAGTGCAGTTTGTGTGTCTGGTTTGGTACCAGTGAATATTCCTCATCATGGTAGAGAGTACTTCTATGTTCTGGGGGGAGGCTTGCAGAGTGGAACCCTGTACCGTGCAGAGGTTTACGGTCAGATACTGAACTACTTCATTCTCTCTGATACAACTCTTTCCCTCCAATATAATTTTGATTAGTCAAGATATCAAATGATATCCCTCATCCTGCCTGCATTCAAAAGTTATCTAATTTTCTCCACTAGATGGTGATGTTACATTTACAGAGTTGGTGGATTCTATTGGCTTCACCGCATGCGAGATTGTGACATTTGAAAAAAACCTTAAAAGAAGCACTGCGAACAGTGAGTGTATTGTTATGAAATGCACCAACCTAAATCTCTACATTACTTTTTCTTTTCTGGTTGATTGATTTTCATATAGATCAGATGAGGCCAATTCCTGATGTGTTAACTATTTAATTATAAGGATGTAATTTTGCTGATGTGGTCTTCTTCTCCAGACCCCAGTTGCCAGGTGCGCTCAGCGGCCCAGAATGCCCAGACCGATGTAACTGACATCATACTAGTAGAGCTGCTTTTCCATGAAGATCAAGAGTGTTCTTACATACTGCTCACGTTCGGTAACACACTGCTGTACATTACATACAAACGGGAGTTGGTAGCCTAATGATTTTACTTTTTTGGTGAGCTTTTGATGAACATCACATTAATATAATATATGCCGTTTTCTTAGCCTTGAACATCCCAAAATGCCATTACTTAAGCATAGTTTGGTAACAGTGAAAGATGTCCCCTGGGGCAAGATGACCGCCTCCACCTCAGTTTTTCTTTCAATCATAAATGGCACAAAATCTCATCTCGACACATTTGATGAATGGCTTCGCTCTTCTTAATTTTGTCATTTCTTCTGAACATCAACATTTGTAAGATTTAGTCAGTTGAAAAAGTTTTGAAGAGTTGATCTGATTTTTGTGATGCTGATGACAGTGTAACGTTGCATTTCAAAGGTTTTTTGTCTATTTGTTAATGAGGGATTTGTTAATGACACTAGTCCATATTGCGACTTGATTTAACTGTACTGACCTACTTTAGATTTATTCATCCACAATTTGACAAATGTAACTGACATCATACTAGTAGAACTGCTTTCCCATCAAGATTGAGAGCGTTCTTACATACTGCTCACTGTGACATTCCACATTATACAGTAAACTCCATTTTTATTAATGGATTCTGTGATTTTGCACGTTGTTTTTAAGGAAGGCACCTTCCCCCATCTTACCCTATTATTGAGAACTCTGTTCACAAATCTGTCACATTCAGGAATTGATTTGATTTGTTTTGTTTCCTCACAGATGGTCATTTCCAGATGAGTGAGATTTTACCCGAGTTCATCGTTTATAGTCAGAGGCAACGTAAGCACATACACATTTGTATGTGTCTGTGACCTAGCGTGCATGTGTAGATTCAGGGATGTGAATTTGTTTTGTGTTTGTGTGTGTGTTCAAATTAGACTGTATGTTTTACATGTATTTTATCATAATAATAAAATGTGTTTACTGTATTTATTTGTGTGTAACAGGGCACCAAGAGAGAAGTTCTTTGAACCTGAAATTCAATGGAATGACACTTAACCCCAGCACTGGAATTCTATACATCTGGGGAAACTCACTCATCTTCTCTTATATTCTTACGTATGTGCACACATGTGCATTAACACTGAAACATGCATTTACATAATTATGTTAACATGTTTTTGTGTGTGTTTGTTCAGTTGGGAGGATGGGCAGAGTTTTTGGCATGACAGCGGATTTCCTAGTGACCAGATGATAAAATATTTCACTCTTTCTTATGATGGAACATTTGTCTTTGTTACTGAACAGGAGGAGGTGTGTATATTATTATATGAATTTGAAACAAGAATCTATCTATTCATATCAAGAAACAAATACAAAAAACAAGTTCTTAATGACAAATTTTATTTTCTTGTGTTTCTCCCTGAAGCTGTGGTGGGGTCAAGAAAGAACAGATTCTGTGTTTCGTTTGCGGCCATCTCAGGGCTGGAATGAGTTGTCCCATCTGCAAGCTCTTTCTGGTGATCACAGCACACTCACAGTGTTTTTTGATGGAGATAAAGAGTTACAAGAGGTGTGCGCAAGCACACTCACAAACAGCAAATGCCCCCTGGAACTGGGCTACAATATGAAAAAAGTTAATGAATAATAACACTATGACATACATTCATAGACACGTACATACATTTATGTATGTGTGTTTGTCTGTATGTGTGTGCAGGTGCTGTACACAGTAGACTTGAATGGGAAAGGTTCTGTTATGAAGAGGAAAATCCCAGTGGTCGAGATTTTGTATGACAGTCATTTTGTATAACTTGTTTTTAAGTGAATGTGCATTTGTTTTTTTGTGTTTGTTTTGAATAATATTGTAATTTTTTTTTAGATTTTCTAACCTATTCGTCTGATGCATCTCTCTCTCTTTCCCACATAGGTCATTTAGTCATCTGCCATTCCTGTCCACATGTCCCTTTGACCTAGAGTACAGTGTCCCTCATATAGAGAGCTTTAACCGATTGCAGCGGTACTCAGTCAACACCACACGTTCATTGGCTCTGTACCAGGGCCTCGTCTACCACCTGCTGCAGTTGCATGCACAATACCTCATGGTATAATACCATGACCAGTCACTATAAAACGGGCATATATTTATACACTGTATTTATATAAATTGTCATTGTAGATGTACTGCCTGTCAGGCTGGTGCTCATTTCAAAATAATGACTTATATTTTAACATTCTCCTGTGGACCTCACTTTCTGCTGCAGAGAAGATTTTAAAAGACAAATCTTCATATACATATGCTGACCTTATGTAGTTACATTGTAGTTGAGTTTTATATCACTCCTTCCTTTTTTAGGTCATTGGAGATCCTAAAGAGAACCCCATCTCACGCATGTGCAATGGTGTGCTCTATAAGGTGACATATTTCTCTTTTTAATTATATTGCAAATAAACAGTTTGCCATTATACAGTTTAAAAATGTAAACAAAAATATATGTATGAAGAGTTCAGATGCCAGTTATATCTTTCAGGCAATTGTCTATTTTTGGTAGCAAAGCTAATAGAAATGTCATTTTACCATGTGTGTTCTTGTTGTGTTTTAGGACTTTTGCTTGTACCTGTCATATAATAATGTGTCAGGTGTTACCACAGACAGTAAAGGACACATAACGGCCAGACTTCCAGATAGAGTTTACCTGGACAGAACAGCCTCATTCTCATTCTCTCTGTTCATAAGAGCCCATCAGCTCACTCTAGAGTCCATTGGTTAGGAATTGACATATACACTTAATCTAATGCTGAATGATTTTTTTTGTACATTTGTAATTAAATTAAAAAAAAAATTTTAGACAGTCAGTTTGAGTTGTTTTCTGCCGGTAACTCATTTTATGCATTCACAATTGTGCCGATATATGAGAAGCAGAATGCTGTGAACATCAGCTTGTCAACTTATGCAGGAACACTATTTTGCTACCTTTGCTTTTGGTGATAACATTATTATACCTATACAAAGTCACTGTAAGACTGGGTTTGCTGTTTGTATGTGCTAACATTAAACTATTTTTCAAAATTTTAAATCATAATGAAGTACAAAAAAGGTGATTATTATTAGTTTTATGTATTCACTGGCCTGCTAATAATATGTGTTTTGTTCCAGGAGAGCGTGCTGTAAATGACATCAGAATGTTTGCGACGGTCCCTAATTCTAAATATCTGAGGGTGACTCTCCAGAGATATGTGAAATTGAATTATGGAGGAGTCCTTTATAAGGCACTTTACCCTACCCCACATAAACACCTAGCTACATCAGTTGTACTGTTAATATATTTCCTGAGTGTTTGTTCATCTGTTACACAGATCTTCTGCTCTGTTATCTAGGTGACGGTGACCGACAAAGGCATGGTTGAAGGTCAGGTGTTTCCAGGAGAGAAACTTTTGCCTTTCAGCGTGTTATTTAGGGTCAGTGTTAAAATATCACTAAAGAAAATGTACTGATTAAAACAATGCAAAAATGAATGATTGGCAATCAGATTTGATATTGCAGATGTATTTGTATGGTTTGTGTTTATTTGTTAATTTTCAGATTGGCATTTCACCAAGACAGTGTTTTCAGCAGACTGACCATGGGATGGTTCTCAGTGTAATGCTCATACATCTTTACTCTTTTACTCTGTTGTTCTCCTCTCCCTTTCTCACTCTTTGAGGCTCATTTTGTCATGTTCTCTCTCTCTTAGGGTCTGCAGAATTTGCCTGTCTATATTGGTTGCCCTCCTGGTAACCGATTGGTGTTTGATGCCAGTACCACTCTGCTGGAGGCTGTACGGCTCAACAGAAGGAACTTCAGCTGTATGAATCCGGACCCAGTTACACCCTGTTTCTACTATAAAAACTGTAAGAACCTGCTGCCTGTCACACTTTCACTCCACATGGACTTTTCAGTCAGCACCGTTTCCCTTAGTTTGTTTATTATAGACACTCATTAGTTTCAGCTGTGCACTAGCACCTCATTTGTTTGTGGATTTAAGTTCCACAGTTTCAGTTCTTGTTTGTCGGGTCTCATATCTACTATGTGTTGTGGTGCTTACTTCTCTGTTGGATTTACTCTCTTTGGATTATTAAAGACTGCCTATTAGTTTGAAGTTTGTTTATTCCACCCGAGCATGAGAGAAGACCCGACCTAGAATAGATAAGCAGCGTTTTTGTTTGTTTTTCGTTAGTATGTGTTTTGGTTGGTTCCTGCACTATGGACTTAGCAGCATTTAAATTGTTATGCCTTGAGCAGAAGGACCCCCCTCCCCCCTCGAGGAACATTTGGAGGAGTTCCTCAGCCTCATGCCAGCAATATCATTCCCGAATGACTGCCTCTGCAGTTTTCTGCATGCTGGCCTCGACACCAGCTTTTGTTCTGAGTTTCCACCACCTCTCCAAAACACTTCTGATGACTTTGTATGTTTCCTGAGTGTTTGAATGAATGAATGATGCATTTGTATAGCGCTTTATTGTGTATTGCTGTTCACCCAAGTACACGCTTTACAATCATGGGGGGGGTCGGGGGGGGGGGGGGGGGGGGGGGGTCTCCTCAACCACCACCAGTGTGCAGCTTCAACCTGGATGATGTGACGGCAGCCACAGTACAACGGCGCCAGTGCACTCACCACACCAGCTACAGGTGGAGAGGAGAGAGAGTGATAGAACCAATTCAGTGGATTATTAGTAGGCCATGATTGACAAGAGCCAGTGGCATCAATTTGGCCAGGACACCAGGATTACACCCCTACTCTTTAAGAGAATTGCTTCAGTGGGCAACCAGTCTTGGGCTGCAGAGTGATATGGCTGTGTTTGTCCCTGCAGTCTCCAGTCCATTCCCCAGCCATTCCTGCCATCCAGTCATACCCTTAGTGCGTCTTCTCAGTGGTGTGGCTACACCTCTGGACTGCTGGGAGCCACCTCCTCCTGTGTGTGAGGAGCCATTGGCTTCCACGCCTGTTCTCCTTCCTCCCTCGACTCCAGCAGTTTCCAGGGTCATCGCTACGGCTCAGTCGTGGGGTCTTCGGTGTCACTTCACTACTTTGGCTCTTTGTCTGCGCGGTGGGCTCTATCTCCAACGTTGCCATCGCCTCCAGTCATCCATGGGGCACAGTCTTGGCTGTGAGCTGGATCAGCTGCCACCATCTTCTGCTCAAGGCTGTTCACTTCCATCATCACCACCCTGGATTTCTTGGTTCTGCCTCCTCCAGGTCATCCGTCCTCCTCCAGATCCTCCTCCACCATCTCTCTGCTTGTGTGTGCAATCCCTTTGCAAGCCTTTTTCACCATTCGCCTGCTCCTGTTCACCATCCCTGCGCCAGTCTCATCCTCCTTGCCTCCTTTTCTTCACAGCACAAGAACAAGCCTTCCGGGAGGGGACGTTCTTTCACACTTTCACTTGTCATGGACCTTTGTTTTCAGTCAGCACCATTTCTCTCACTTTTTCAGCTGTGCACTATCAATAATCTCATTATCAACTCATTTGTTCAGGGGTCATGAACTGCCTTTGTTTTTTTTATTTTGTACTGTTCTCTAAGGTCTGCTTATAATGTTATCAAGATCAAAAAACATAATTTGTAAGTAATAGGCAATTTTATGTCCTGTTTTTAATCACCCTCATCAGAACGCTCTGTTTGAATAGGCGTGATGGATTGTAGACTCGGAAGTAAACGACCACTGCTATGATTGGCTAACAGTTATGTATGTTGACATCATAAGTCCTTCACAGATGAATGATGCAATGATTTAGGTTAAAGTCCCCCTGTAGTGAAAATCAAGTTTTTTATGTTGTTTATTTGTCTATGTGGTGTTTTTAATATGCCTTTAGACAAACCATGTGCCAATCCATTAATCAACACCATTGCTGAGTATTTTCTCCTTAAAACTGTAGTTTCCCAATGGCAGTCCCAGAAATGCGGTTTGAAACAGCCCTCGGTTTGCTACGTCACAATCCAATAATCACGTCAAGGGATAGATTCCTATCACTAGCATGCAAAATATACCAATACCAGCACAAAACCAAAAATAAATTAAAGCAAAAAACCCATGAAGCCATGGTTTAATGTGAATTTAGAACCGCTAACTTGCATTATAACCCGTGGCAACAGTGTAAAAGTAGCCCGGAGTCAGACCCACCTCTCCCGCATCGGCATCTGCACTTCACACGCGTATGCTCACGGACGTAAATTAAAAATCACAAACGGCTGTATTCGAGTCCTCAAGGCATTTTAGGACACAACATCGTCAAGTAAGTAACTTTAACGAATGTTACAGTATTCACTGTAGTTGTCCGCTAGTAAAAACATAGTTTTATCAGTCATTATCTGTGTATGCCATTGTTTTGCGTTTACTACAGTTCAGTGGATCAGGAGGCGCTGGCTGGTGTGACTGACTGAGTGGAGGCGGGACTAATTTGCATATTCATAGATCCACGTATAGTAAATGAGGCAAGGGTGTAGAGTTACATTCAAGCTATTTTAAGGAATGAGAAAATTATGTCATTTTGATGATCAAAGATAAGTTTTAAGGGATAAAATATTTGACCACAGGGGGACTTTAAAAACACATAGGCTAAATACCAGTGGTGTAATGTAATGAAGTAATAATACTTCGTTACAGTACTTAAGTATTTTTTGGGAGTATCTGTACTTTACTTGAGTTTTTATGTTTCAGCCAACTTTTACTTTTACTTCACCACATTTTCTAATTAAAATGTGTACTTTTACACCGATACATTTCCCCGAAGCATATTCGTTACTTACTACAAAATAGTCAGAAGAACACAGACTGCAAGCAAGCAGGTTTGACGAATCAGTGTTCTGGCATCTGCAAGTTAGATTCCTAAAAGCATCTTTGCTCACGTGCAAACAAGCGCGCACACAACCGCAGATGATTTCATTTTCCACTCAAGTCGAGTCTGTGTGTGCGATATACAGCATTGTCTGCGGTAATATGGTAAGTGTTGTTGTAATGTTGTGCGATCTGACATTATTGAGTATATCACCAAATCACAAAAACAGAGACAGAGTGCACGCACGTGATTTATTTATCTATTAAAACTCAAAATTCCAGGCATTCTAAATTGTAGACGGCAAAAATGCTTCTGTATGCTTTTTATATTTATATAACTTAATATAGTTAACTTAATCTATATCACACAGAGTACCGGGTTTTCTGCAGATTTCAGCATGAACATATTTAATAATCATTTTATACAAGTTTAGTAAAGTTAGCGATAAGTGACTTACTTTTTAGACACAATATTGCCTGTTTTTGCTTAATTTGCCAACGAAAATAGTTCCAAACAAAGATCACAGCACTGTTTTGCGTCAGCTGTTTTACCTATTGAATGAATTGGTTGAATAAATGATTCAGTGATTCGCTCATTAACACAGTCAAATGCTTTGTTCCTGAATGAATCAGTCGTTTGAATGAATCGGTTGAATCTCGATGACTCACTCATTAACAGTCACTTGCCACCTACTGGCGGTTTTAATTTCACATTTCAACTATTTTTTTCATGTTTAAATCATGTCAAATATCAGTAATAATTTAAGTAAAAACAAAGACATTAGGCTATTTATGCATCTGTAACTGCATGTTAAATGCATCCATGTCCCCTCTGAGATACATACATTTTGTAAATACATCTAAATTGCTCTTTCTATCTATTGCTATCTGCTATTTCAGATGCAGATTCCAGAAATGTTTTCTTATGTTGGAGTGAAAGACACTAAGTACCAGATTCTTATTCTTAACCAAAGATACAAAATGGAAGAAAGAGTTAAAACTGAACACAATCTTGCTACTCAAGCTGTGTATGAACATTTTATATATATATATTTATTTGCATAATGAACATAAAATTATGCATTTATTTATTTTAAATTTTGCATTTACTTGTACTTTTACTTTCAATACTTAAGTACATTTAAGATTAAAAAAATACTTTTCGTACTTAGTACAATAAATATCACATACTTTAATATTCTAAACGGTGACTTCAACTTCTACCAAAGTCATTTTCTGGTAAGATATCTGTACTTTTACTTGAGTATGGCTTTCAGGTACTTTATACACTACTGCTAAATACTCATATCAAATGATCTGTTTAACAGACAAAGCAATAGTGATCACATAATAAAAACAGTTACTCACACTTGTGTGTTGCGACACTACTGTCGGGTCCAATATATTCGGTACAACATCGTCTTTCAGTTTCAATCTTTCTGAAAATGCAGCGTCGAATTGTGCCTTGTTTGTGTACAAATCCACGGTAAAATGAAGTGAACAAAAGACCAATTTCTTACTGACGTGGGCTGGAACTTCATTAAAAATAAACTTCATCCACTCTTTCCTAATGTTGGGATCAGAAGCAAGGCAAGCAGCTTGATACTGCACAGTGTCTTGCTGTCTTTGGAGCCATCTTTATCGTTTGGTTTCTGTGTAGACCTGCGTTCGCCTCTCGTTATTCATATGACATGCGCGAATCGGTGGGTGGGGCTAAACAGGCAGCGATGTAGAGCAGGCGTTCATCTTCTGCAGAGGCGGTGTTTAGCCACACTATTACATCATAGAGTGGCACGTTCCACAAGCTGACATTTTGGCAGACTGGCTTCAATATAAGCTGTTTTTTGACTAACGACAAAGTTTTGAGTTCTGAAAATTACAGGATGTTTTATAGTACAATGATCTCTTATATGTCGCAAGATCAAGGGAAATTTGGTTTCTCAGTTCATGACCCTTTTTAGTTACACAGTTTCAGTTCTTGTTTGTTGGGTCGTATGTATACAGTGGTGGTGATACTTCTCTGTTGGATTTACCCTGTTTGGATTATTAAAGACTGCCTATTAGTTTGATTCTTCTTCGTGTTTGACACTGCCAATAATGATTCAAGACAAATAACTTAAAGGGTTAGTTCACCCAAAAATGAAAATTAGCTTGTGCTTTACTCACCCTCGGAGCATCCTAGGTGTATATGACTTTCTTCTTTCAGACGAATATCCAGTCGGAGTTCAGTATCATTGCAGTCAGCGGGTGTTGCAGTTGAACAGTCCACAAGTCGTCAAATAAAGCACGCGCATCCATAATAAAACGTACCTATCCCCGGGGGGTGAAATAATAACGCCTTCTGTAGCGATAATTTCCCAGTGGTTTTGTAAGACAAATATCCATATTTCAAACGTAATAAACACTTTTCTCTCACTTCTGGTATCTCTCATACGCGGAAGACGTGTGATGATGTAGCACGGCGGCGTTGCGTGATTAGTGCGAAAACCGGAGAGAGAGAGAGACCAAAACAAAATGCCGGTCATGAATTAGAAGTACAAACCGAAGATTTGCAAAGAAAAATGTCGGAGAATTTCGATATAAGCCAAGAGGACACTGGTTTTCCTTTATTAAAGTAAGGAAACTTTGCTTCCTTTGCTCCTATAAACAAACTTGTGAGACTAGCATATCTCAGACGCATATTTAATATGGATCTTTACATGACTCTTCATGGGATGTGATTTTTTCCATACTCATAAAAAATGTAATGTAACATCATTTTCACTTCAGTGGGAAACTGCAAGTTACAAAATGCTGTAAAACATTCTGGATTTCTGTGTTGTCTATATGATATCCATTAAAGCAACATTATAGCCTGTATGTGACCCTGGACCACAAAACCAGTCATAAGGGTCAGTTTTTTTTAATTGAGATTTATACATAATCTGTAAACTGAATAATGCATATTACTAATCAAAAATTAAGTTTTGATATATTTACGGTAGGAAATGTACAAAATATCTTCACTGAACATGATCTTTACTTAATATCCTAATGATTTTTGGCATTAAAAAAAACAATAATTTTGACCCATACAATGTATTGTTGGCTCTTGCTACAGATATAACCGTGCTACTTATGACTGGTTTTGTGGTCCAGGGTCACATATATAGACTGAAATACAGACAGAATCCTACCGTTTTATTTATACAAATTATTGCTGAGATGAAGGGATGCCATTTGTTAATCAAATTTAACATCAACATAAGACAGCTTTACACAAAGTATGTGATTAAATTTATTTGATTAAACATTGTTTAGGTGTGTTAAATATTTATTTCAAGGTATTCATGGTATTATTTTTGTATAGTAATTTAAAGAGTAATTAAAGTAATTAAACAGTCTCTCTCCCTTTCTCTCGGTAGTGTTCTTTCCCTTCCTCCTCATTCAGGATGTGGTCCTAGGAGAGTCTAGGAAGTTTCTTGGCAGGTAAAGCTCCTCATGATTCACATGAACAGTCTCAGAAAGTATATTTCATGTTGCATTTTCTGTTCCCCAGATATCGTGAAGTGTTTAAGTATTACACAGTCTGTGTTTATGTTTTTTAGCTACACTTTGAAGATAGTTGGTGGTGGTCCTCACTCAAGGAAGAACATTCATCTGTACAGCCCTGAGGAGGTTCTGAAGTATAACAGCCTCAATTACAGGTACAAAACAGCAGCATGACAGATTTCAGTCATTTTATTTAGTACAGCATCACTTTTCCCACAACTCTAGCAATATATTAAACATATATGGCATCACAAATGATATGTTCTGCAAGAAGCAGACACTCTACTTCTTTCTTGCATAGTTTTAGAGCAAGTTATCTTCCTTCAGTGTGTATATACCTATTTAAGATTTTTGGTTAATTTTCCAGAAATGCACAAGTAACAAGTAAAAAAATGGATTGTCCTCATTTGGATTGTTAAGACGTTTGTCTGTGTATCAGCTCAGCGAAAGCACGTATATGGGATATAAAGGGCTGTGAGAAGGACAGAAGCTCTTGCAACATCACTGAGGAAGGATTTTTGATCTTTAATGGCACCAGAAACAATGGAATCAGGTGACACCCGTTTTATATTTTAGGGTCTTCAGCAGTCAGCTATTATTAGAGCTCAAACCATTTTTATGTCATCGTCTCTCACAAGACGAAAAATTTCAAATGAAAACATATGTCCCTGTACATCAGTAAATCAGCCTTAATGCTTATTTTAATAGATTTGCAATGTCAGTACCCTTTGAGCTACCTGAACACTTATGATAAGGGTGTCCCTGCTCTGTCTATTTATCCACTAAGGGCTGCTTGCCACAGTATGTTTTGACTGTTCATAACTTTTTTAAGTCTTAAATCAGTTATTAAAAGGATTTGTCTAATTTGAATCCAAAAAGTAAGGCTGATTACCCATTGACTAACTGCTTGTTGGACAGACTAGTTCTTAAGACAGTTTTAGCATAGTGGTAAAGTTCATGAAACCGTCCCGCTATTCTGTGGCATCATTTGAGTCAAGCTTACTGTTTTCATGTTGAAACTGTATGTGTAGGTGGCTTTGCCAGCCTAATTCTCCCTGTGCTGATGTGCTATCCAAGAACCCTGCAGTATCTCCACGTTTCTTCTTCATCATTGAGGCCTCAAACAGGTGAATGAAGTTGCTGGTGTCATTTCTCAGTAACAAAAACCGTTTCCACCTTAACACTAAATGTTGAAAATATTTTGCATCTTGAGAGTTTATACCAGATTATGTGTGTAGGGATACGGAGACATACTGCAGTCACACCTTACGTTTTGATATACTTGTCCATGACTTCCCCATGAGCTCAAGTAGGAAGTGCTACATCGTTCTGGTGAGCTTCTAACATATATACCCTTATCTGAGTGTAGCATATTCCATTTAAACTTTTTTGGTATCATGTCAGTTACCACAGAAAATTATTTATAGGTCTTCATTATTACAAACCCGATTCCAAAAAAGTTGGGACACTGTACAAATTGTGAATAAAAACAGAATGCAATGATGTGGAAGTTTCAAATTTCAATATTTTATTCAAAATACAACATAGATGACATATCAAATGTTTAAACTGAGAACATGTATAATTTTAAGGGAAAAATAAGTTGATTTTAAATTTCATGGCATCAACACATCTCAAAAAAGTTGGGACAAGGCCATGTTTACCACTGTGTGGCATCCCCTCTTCTTTTTATAACAGTCTGCAAACGTCTGGGGACTGAGGAGACAAGTTGCTCAAGTTTAGGAATAGGAATGTTGTCCCATTCTTGTCTAATACAGGCTTCTAGTTGCTCAACTGTCTTAGGTCTTCTTTGTCGCATCTTCCTCTTTATGATGCGCCAAATGTTTTCTATGGGTGAAAGATCTGGACTGCAGGCTGGCCATTTCAGTACCCGGATCCTTCTACGCAGCCATGATGTTGTAACTGATGCAGTATGTGGTCTGGCATTGTCATGTTGGAAATGCAAGGTCTTCCCTGAAAGAGACGCCGTCTGGATGGGAGCATATGTTGTTCAAGAAATTGGATATACCTTTCAGCATTGATGATACCTTTCCAGATGTGTAAGCTGCCCATACCACACGCACCCATGCAACCCCATACCATCAGAGATGAAGGCTTCTGAACTGAGCGCTGATAACAAATTGGGTTGTCCTTGTCCTCTTTAGTCCGGATGACATGGCGTCCCAGTTTTCCAAAAAGAACTTCCAATTTTGATTCGTCTGACCACAGAACAATTTTCCACTTTTCCACAGTCCATTTTAAATAAGCCTTGGCCCAGAAAAAACGCCTGCGCTTCTGGATCATGTTTAGATATGGCTTATTTTTTGACATATAGAGTTTTAGCCGGCAACGGCGAATGGCACGGTTGATTGTGTTCACCGACAATGTTTTCTTGAAGTATTCCTGAGCCCATTTTGTGATTTCCATTACAGTAGCATTCATGTATGTGATGCAGTACCGTCTAAGGGCCCAAAGATCACGGGCATCCAGTATAGTTTTCCGGCCTTGACCCTTACGCACAGATTGTTCCAGATTCTCTGAAACTTTGGATGATATTATGCACTGTAGATGATGATAACTTCAAACTCTTTGCAATTTTTCTCTGAGAAACTCCTTTCTGATATTGCTCCACTATTTTTCACGCAGCATTGTGGGAATTGGTGATCCTCTGCCCATCTAGACTTCTGAGAGACACTGCCAATCTGAGAGGCTATTTTTATACCCAATCATGTTGCCAATTGAACTAATAAGTTGCAAATTGGTCCTCCAGCTGTTATATGTACATTTAACTTTTCCGGCTTCTTATTGCTACCTGTCTCAACTTTTTTGGAATGTGTAGCTCTCATGAAATCCAAAATGAGCCAATATTTGGCATGACATTTCAAAATGTCTCACTTTCAACATTTGATATGTTATCTATATTCTATTGTGAATAAAATATAAGTTTATGAGATTTGTAAATTATTCCATTCCTTTTTTACTCACAATTTGTACAGTGTCCCAACTTTTTTGGAATTGGGTTTGTAGAATATTAATAAACAATAATAAATCATAAACAGGTTTAAAATACAGTTTCAAAACACAATATGATTTGGGAATAAGACTTGAGTGAAAAAATGGATTACTGGCCAAGTGTATGATATATACACACACACACACACATATATATACATACATACAGTGACTACTTGCACTGAGCCTCATGACACACTTCTGTTTTGAAATAATACATCTCAGTTATTTCTGGTTATGTATATTTTCAATGTGCTGTAGTCATGAAGTTGACTTAAACATCTATTAAAATGAGAGTCCGCGAGATGATTTAAAAATCTGGATATTTTCAGAGACCGGACAGGAGACATTCTGATGTACAAAATTTTCCAAACTCAACAGAAGTTATAGTTTTAATCCAACATAAGCTGATCTGAGAAAGCAGTGATTGTTTCACCACAGGGTGTCAGTGCTCTAATCTAGTAATCGCGTCGCTGCAGTGTGTAAAACCTGTGCCTGGTTGCTTAAAAGCACCTTAAGTTTTTCCCTTAATCCCTTAAACACTTCCCTTAGTAAATGGAAACCGTTAAGTGTTTTACGACAGCGATCCAGGTTTTGCCATTAAAAAATCTACTGTTGCCATGGGCATGTTATTTGTTAATGCAGATAACGGTGTAAGTTTTCACAAAAGAAAATATAACAAGGATAAGGAAAAAAGAAAACCAAATATGAATGAGATGGACCAGACGAGGCAGTAGTCAAAATTCTGAAAAATCATTTAGCCTACTTACGCTCGTATCAGTCCAAACCCATAAGACTTTCATTCATCTTTGGACAACAAATAAAGATCTTTCATCATTTCTGTCCATGCAGACGTTTTCAGGGACTAGTGTGAAGAAATCTATATTGAAATGTAAAGAGACAAGATAGTCTATGCATGACGTTTTATTCGTATCCAAAACGAGGTTGTAACGGGGCTGACGAGACGTGAGACGTTCGGATCCAAATGCAAAGCTTTAATAGGAGAAGACACAGACGTGGTCATAAAGCAGGCAGGGTCAAAAAGTGGCAGACAGGTATATGGCGGGCAAGAAACAAGAATAATCCTAGGGCTAGCGTTGGTCGATGAACTGCAGACAGAGTCACAGGGGCAAGGCAAAAGGGAGGAATCCAGGAAAACAGGCAAAGATCAAAAAACGCAAAAACAGGCAAGGCAAAACAAGAAAAACACAGAGACTCGGAATGGGGTACAGGCTAAACAATACTCATCAGAGAAATGTGGTTAGAGTGGGTGTAATATATTGAGTGAGGTGATTAGAAACACCTGTATGCAATCAGAGCAATCAGGGCGGTGTGCAAATTGTACAAAGAATGATGGGAAATGTAGTCCGGGTGCTATGCAACAGTTTGTGTAGTGCAAGAGTCAATGAAATGGAAAGGGTGACTTCTGGTGGTGAATAAACAGAAGTCCATAGACCGAATTCGTGACAGAGCCCCCCCCAAAGGAGCGGCTTCCAGACGCTCCAAAAAGTAAACGATCCAGGTGGAGCGGAGGCGGAACAGGGGGAGGGAAGGAGGAACAGGGGGGGGAGGGACGGACGGGCCAGGTCCACGGATAGGAGAGACCAAGGGACGGAGCAGAGCCGGCGGAGCAGAGGAGCAGAGGACCACCAGAACCAGACAGTTGACCACCACGGCAGAGCAGAGGACCAACGGAGCCAGACAGTAGACCACCACAGCGGGGAAGAGGACCACCACGAACAAGACAGTTAGACCAACACGGCGGGGCAGAGGACAACCACGGCGGAGCAGAGGACCACAGAACCAGACAGTAGACCACCACGGTGGAGCAGAGGACCAACAGAACCAAACAGTAGACCACCACGGCAGAGCAGAAAACCACCACGGCGGAGCAGAAGACCACAAGAACCAGACAGTAGACCACCACGGCGGACCAGAGGACCACCAGAACCAGACAGTAGACCACCACGGCGGGGCAGAGAAGAGGACCCACCAGAACAGGACAGTTAGCCACCACGGACGGGGGGGCAGAATGACCACGGGGAAAGCAGAGGACAAACGGCGATAGCAGCAGCAAGGGAACAGGAAATCCCCATGTGAACCAAACGATAAGTGAGACCTGGCAGAAGAGGGACATGGTAACAACGAGGGAGAGCAGGACAGACAACACAGACAGAAAGGCAACATTGGGGTTTGATGACACGAGAGGCGGTTACAAGGGGTAGCCTCCCTGGCTGGGTCGGGACAAGTCAAAAGTTCACAAACGGCCTCCATAACCGGGACAGGACAGACAAAGAGTTCACTGACGACCTCCTTGGCCGGAACAAGACAGGCAGATCGTCACAGATGGCCTTCTTGGCCGGAACAGAACAGGCAGAGAGGTCATAGGCGGCCTCCTTGGCCGGGACAGAACAAACAGAGAGTTCATAGGCGGCCTCCTGGGCCGGAACAGAACAGACAGAGAGTTAATCGACGGCCTCCTTGGCCAGAACAGGACGGCAGGAAGCTAAGGTAGGGAATATGACACTCTCGGAGGTCTGAGCGGATGCCGCCAACCGCTGGAAGGTTCCACAGCAGTGCCTCAGGACACAGCGAGGGAGTTCAGGCAAAACTGTTCTCCGACCATGACACAGGGGACAGGAGCGATGTGCGTTTCGAGGCGCCACCTCAGGAGAAACTGCAAGCGGGTCACCATCGTAGGGGGGAACACAGCAAGCGGCACATGCCAACTCAGAGAAAGACTGTAGCTTCAGCCACGCTCTCTGCAGACCTGATAGGGGGGCTGCCGCACTCTGGGGTTTTGTGGAGGGTACTGCAGTGCCCAAACCGAAAACCAAAAGGAGATTCCCATCGGGGAAAACACTTCAGAACAGGGGAATAGGTCAAGAACAGAGGGTTAGAATGAGGGGTTTCGGGGATACCAACGCGTGCTGTTGCAGACCACCAGCGGTGGCATCCTCACCACTGGATACCAGATGGGATACGAAGGCACTGACCTTGGGCATCGGGTGTGGAAGACAGGCGTGACAGACTATGGATGATCAGCTGTGATGAACGTGATATGAAATGAATAAACACTGACGCGTGTGACGTTGACTAGGACGAACAGTTAGACGTTGTGACGGGACTCTGGGCGCAACAGGTGAGACGTGACGGACTGGACGAACAGTGAGACGTACGTGACTCTGGGACGAACAGTTGAGACGTGACCGGACTTGGGAAGAACAGTTGAGACGTGACGGACTCTGGACGAACAGGTGAGACGTTGACGTGAATCTGGCACACGTTTGAGAGTGACGTGACTTGGACGACATTGAGCCGTTTGAGCGCGGATCTGGGAAGTCAGCTGTGACTGACCAGACTCAGGAATATAAACTGTGACATCGATTGGACTCATGAGATCAACCGTGGCCTAGACTGACTCAGGAAGATTAGCATGCCGACCTGACTTGACTCGGAAGATGCTGCGGACCTGACTTGACTAAGGAAAGATTAGCTGCGAGCCCCTGACGGGACTCAGGAAGATTAGCTGCGACCTGACTTGACTCAGGAAGATTAGCTGCGACCTGACTTGACTCAGGAAGATTAGCTGCGACTTGACTTGACTCAGGAAGATTAGCTGCGACTTGACTTGACTCAGGAAGATTAGCTGCGACCTGACTTGACTCAGGAAGATTAGCTGTGACCTGACTTGACTCATGATAATGAATTATAACTTGACTTGACTCATGACGATCAACCGTGACTAGACCAGTCTCATGATGATCAACCGTGACTTGACAGAACTCAGGAAGATCAGCTGTGACTTGACACAGGAAGATCAGCGGTGACTAGACTTGACTCATAACGATCAGTTGTGACTTGACTAGATTCATGAATATCAGCTGTGACTTGACTGGACTCAGTATAATAAACTGTGACTCGATTTGACTCGTGACGATCAACTGTGACTAGACCAGACTCATGATGATCAACCGTGACGTGACGAGAATCAGGAAGATCAGCTGTGACTAGACTGAACTCAGGAAGAACAACTGTGCCTAGACTTGACTCATGGACGACCATTGTGACTTGATTAGATAATGCATTATCACAGCTGTGACTGACCAGACCAGGATGAAATAAAGGTGATTAGAATTGACTGGGCAGATCAACTGTGACTAGACTTGACTTCGGGAAGATTAGCTGTGGCTTGACTGAACTCAGGAATAACAACTGTGACCTGACTAGATGCGGTTGTGTCCGCCATCTTGTGAGTGTGCTCCGCTGTCGCCGCCATTTTGTGAGCGTGCTTGGTACGCCACCACTGCGTCAAACCATGCATCACGTATTCCTCCGCGACAACCACAGTAAATACAGATCGACAGGTCAACCAGCATAATCCATGAACTGAGCGAGCGGAATGAACGATGGCCCTCGCGATAAGTCTTAGCCTCAGAGGTTTGTTATGCAATCGAAGAAAAACTGGTATCCAATAAAACCAGTCGGTAACTCAGCATAGGTGAGCGATGGCTAAAATACTGTCGGATCTAGTTCTCCAAGTGACTTGGACAGCTGTTTAAGGGATAATCAAAATCTTGGGTGTCCCATCACTGGCCAATGCTCCGCAGAAAAGCTGACTGGATCCTTGTTGGGATGAAAGGTATTCTGTAACGGGCTGAGTGAGACGTGAGACGGTTCGGATCACCAAATGACACAAAGCTTTTAATAGGAGGGAAGGACACGACGGTTGGGTCATAACGCAGGCAGGGTAAACAGAGCAAGGACAGGGAATATGGCGGGCAAACAAGGGCCAAACACAAGAATACTCACTAGGGCTACGGGGTCGAGAAACTGCAGACAGAGTCACGAGGGGCAAGGGATAAAGGGAGGAATCCAGGAAAAACAGGCCGACGATCAACCGTGAGGGAGCAAAACAGAGCCAAGCAAGGCAAAAACTAGGGAAAAACACGGGAGACTCGGAAAGGGGTACAGGCTAAACAATACTCAGCAGAGAAATGTGGTAGAGTGGGTGTTATATAGTGAATGAGGTAATTAGAAACAACTGTGTGCAATGAGTGCAATCAGTGCAATGTGCAAATCGTGCAAAGAATGATGGAATATGTAGTCCAGGGTGCTATGCAACAATTTGTGTTGTGCGAGAGTCAATGTAATGGAAAGGGTGACCTATGGTGGTGAATAAACGGAAGTCCATGGACTGAATTCGTGACAGAGGTGATGTGAACATTAAAGTGCTAAACACTCTTAGTGAATGCAGTGATTGTTTCATTCATACTTGAAGCCGGAGGGTGCTCTCGCGCAGAAAGTCCAAAACAGACTCATAGAAGTAATAACTTAAGACAGTAATTGCTCAGCTAAGCTGAATAAAAGCAGAAGAAACATAAACACAATAAACCACTGAACGTTGGTTTATTTGTGTTTTTCAAGTCATCTCCAGGTAATATGTAGGAAAATACAGGAATAAAATATTATAGAATATATATTTGTTCTCGCATGTGATGCACTCACGTTTGAGCTATTATGTGCTGTATGTAATTTGAAAAATGTTTATACGTGAATAAATGCCTAAATTAAATCTGTTTTACAGCTAAAGCCAACGATCGTGTCTCGCGAAGAGGAATCTTGTGTAGATAAGACACCTTATTACCAGGTGAATTTTGGCCAAAGCCTAATGGTTATGATTAGGAAAGACAAACCTATGCAACCTTGTTATACTTACGGAAACAACAGTTAAGGGGGCATGCAACATTAAATGGTTAGTTCACCTAAAAATGAAAATTAGACTGTGTTTTACTCACACCTCGAGGCATCCTAGGTGTAATGACTTCCTTCTTTCAGACGAATCCAATCGGAGTTATATTAAAAATTGTCCTTGCTCTTCCAAGCATTATCATTGCAGTGGGTGAGTGTTTCTGTTTATCAGTCCACAAACGTTAAATGAAGCGCACACATCCATGCTACAGTAGCACACACACGCTCCGGCATGAAATAAGGCTCTGTAGCGAATCCCATGCGGTTTTTTAAAGAATAATATCAATATTCAAATGTAGGTAAACACTTTTCTATCACTTCACTGCTGAACTGTCAGACGTGGAAGCCGCTTCGGCCGGCTGTGTAGGATGTCATTCGGTCACACTGCCCAGACCGCGCCTCTGAGATATGCTAATCTCACAAGTTTGTTTACAGGAGCAAAGGAAGCAAAGTTTCCTTACTTTAGCAAAGTAAAACCAGTCTCCTCTTGGCTGATATCAAAATCCTTCGACATCTTCTTTACAAATACTCGGTTGTACTTCTAATTCATGACCGGCATTTTGTTTTGTTCTCTCTCCGCAATCGTCACTATACAGCTACGCAGAACGCTAAGTCATATGCCGGAGACCGAGCTTCGTGTAAGTTAGTATGACGTGAGAGAAAAATGTTTATTACGTTTGAAATATGGATATTTTTCTTGGCATGGATTCGCTACAGTAGACCTTTATTCACCCTGAATTTGCAAATTGTGTGGTGTCTAAGAGGAGGATTTCTGCATGTGCTTGGTGTGTTTGTGTTGCCGTACTTCAGCGTGATGACTGTTAAGTACTTTTTCACAGCTTATTGCAGTTAAGAATGCATTTTAACATAAAGCATGCCCCAGTCCTTTTCTTATTCATGCATATTTCTTTATCACTAATACCATGAAGTTAAAAAATGTAAAACATTAGAAAATCAGTTTTTGAAATTTGTCAGTCAGTGTGAATCGATAGAAGATAGAAATGCAATTCATATGTGAATAAAAAAATTTCCCACCCCTAATATTTAATGTTTCTATCAAACCTGATGCATATTTGACATTCAACAACTACAGGAATGGGGTCTTCCGGTAATGTACGAACATTGAAGGCTGTGTGAGAGAACTGCTCTCCTGATAAATACTTCTAAAAGCCACACATTTTGACATAGAACATTGCAATAAAATGCAGGGCAGGGATGGAAATTAGGGCGAGACAAAAGAAAATCTCAGGTCGTCAAGATAAGACAAGCTGAAGAAGAAATGGGTGAAACGGAGCCAACCTATCCGACATGTTAACTCTGAGGGGGAAATTAATTTGGAGAAGATGCTCAAAGAGCTAAGAACAGTCAGGAAGGAAAACAAAACTAGCAGATGTCAAGGGAGATTTGAACAGCAGAAATAAGAGGCTTGAGGAAGCAGAGGGTCATATCGTGGAAGCAGAGGAACAAATATATATATAAGGAGTACCCGGGCATTGAAACTGGCTAATCAACAATCAAGTTCATTGAAGAATTACTGAAGATGAATTGGGTCTCAATCCATCAATGAACACTGCAGAAGAGGCAACAAAATATATTAAAGCACGGGGTCTACGGGTGGATGTCATCCGGCCATAGCAGACACTGCTCAAATACCTTCAGCGCTGAACTTAAACAACGAAAAAAGGACAAGGCAGCCCCCCCAGCCAAACCAGATGGAAGAGATTTTACCTCAACAGACGCGACTATGTGGAGCGCTGGGGAACTGCCACTCCAAGTTTACAGGGTTGAAGGTTTTCATCTCAGCAGCCAATCACCATGCAGGCTTGAGAATGATCCATGGATTGGGGATCTCACTTGTGGAAGTCACTCTTATTCATTTTGTTGTTGGATGTTCTTGTACGTGTACATAGTTTGATGTTTGAGTGTTCTGTTAAACTGCTAGGCGGGAAGCGGAGGGAAATCGCTAAATACAGTCAAGGTTTACACAATTGCTTGAGTACACATGTGCCATAGGACAATGGTTGCCGCTGAGAGCGTTACTTTAAGGTCACCATGGAGTCCACAATCCATTTAAGAGAACTAAACATTTTTCAAAATTATTACTTTTTTTTTTTTATAAGAGAGTCGTCTTTTTAGATCAGACAGAACACGCTAAATTGGCCAAAAATGCGATTTAAAAATATTTTATAAAATCCATATAAAATATAATTTATAAATATAAAATATACTGTTCTGGCCCAGGCAGGAGGGGAGTGGCTATTTTAATATCAAACAACCTTAGGTATGACCATCAGACTGAAATGAGAGATAAAGACAGATTTTAATCAAAGGACAAATTGAAATCTAGGACTGATAGACCTTTGGAGAGTCTATACCCATTACTTACACCCATATTCAAAATACTCAAGAATAGACTATTTATTAATGTTAAGTAAAGAAAGACATAAGATAATTAAATGTAACTCGGGACTTATCTGACCATGCACCTGTACATGCCTCAGTGAGTTTAAATAGAATTAATACACTATGGAGATCTAATTCAGTTTAGGTTGCATAATCATTACTTGTTTAGGCACAAAATGATTTAGTGGAGATATTATCTTTATAAAATCATCTGTGTTATATTTGGGAAACCTGGATATGCATGAAACAAATTATACATATGGCGAATATTTCTGGTTGCAACTAAAAAGGCTATTGCTTGTAAATGGCTTCAACATATTGAAACGCATTGAAATATATTAGAGGAAACCCTTAACTTTTCTTTAAAATAAAAAAGCAAAAGGGGGCTATTTTATGGATAACGGTGCGCAAAGAATTTCTGAGAAAGAGAGAACATTTACATTTTAATCATTTAGCAGACGCTTTTATCCAAAGCGACTTACAAAGGAGAACAATAGAAGCAATCAGACCACCAAGAGAACAACAGTATACAAGTGCCATGACAAGTCTCAGTTAGTTTAGCACAGTACACGTAGCTAGTTTTTTTTATATTAGATATAATAATGACATAATAGATATCATCATAGATTAGAATTGTAAATTTGACCTTGTAACTGCAAAGTTAATATTACACTGTACCTTACCCTGCTGGTTTGTTTTCATATTTATTGTGTTTTTGTTCTCTCTTCTATTTCCTGTTTTATTTTCTCTCTGTGGTACTACATTCTTTCTGAAATGCAGAAGAAGTAATTTGATTTAATGTAATTTTTTTTCTTTTATTTCTTTATAATTCTGTATTGTATCTTTGACTCCCATGACAGAAAAAATACAATTCAATTAAAAAACTGCAGGAATGATTCTGTAAAACTGTTTTTAAATATATATATTTTTAAACTTTGTAATACAATCCCATCACCAGTATGATTAATTTAATTGTTCTATTACATGTTCTTCTATTTCAGGTGACTGTGGCATGCTTTGTTGGTGTGATGGTAACGTTTCGTTCTTTTTTTTAGCTGTTTCATTTTAGTATGTCATGGTTAATTTTTGTTTGTGTTAAATGTCTGTATAAAGTTTAATTTGTATGGTTCTGTTTTGTTGTCCAGTGTTCCAACATTTTTTTGTATTTCAAGAAGTAGTTGCAATAATGCTACTGATTGAAAAAATTATAATAAAATGGTAAATTAAAAATATACATAATGCTCATCTGAACTGTCCCATTGCTTTCTTTTTGGATCAAGATTTGAGATGTGTGGGTCGTCCTGATTCTGTCCTATGCTGTGCAGCTGAGAAACATGGTTTAAGAGGAAAGTATGGGCAAGGCCCATCTGAGATGACCTACTGTCAGTGCAAGACAGCTCTGAAATAACCCAGGCTGTATATGTGCTGGGTGGCCTGTTGTGTCTCAAGAAACAGCTGTACTTGACACTGCCATCGCTCATGAGGTTGCTCTACACACATGGTCAGAATTGTTGCAGTACCTTGTAAATATGCATCAAAGAAGACTGTGAAAATAAATCTGCATTGTTAATAATTTTGATCTTTTATTTTTTTTAAAAATCACAAAAATCTAACCTTTCATTGTAGAATAAGAATTTAACATGGTGGGGGGGGGGGATATATGAAATAAATGTTTTTTTTTTATCAAATACACATTGGACACAATTACTGGTACCCCTAGAAATTCCTATGAGTAAAATATATCTGAAATATATTCCCGTTCATATTCACAATTTTGAGCACACCAGGGTGATTATGGACATGAAATTATCCAGCCATGGCTTCCTGTTTCACAGGAATATAAATAGGAGGGAAAACAAAGGCCAAATTCCAAATTAATCATCCATCACAATGAGAAAAAAACCAAAGAATATATTTCTGATGTGCAGCAAAAGATAATTGAGCTTCACAAATTAGAAAGTGACTTTAAGAAAGCTAATTTAACACCTTCATCCCTCCCACCCCCGGGGAAATAATGAAGATGTTCCAATATCAACAGAAATGTTAATGACAATCTGCCTGGACTGAGGAACATGTGTACTATATAGTCCTAATGCATGGCTTGAGAAGAAGGAGTTTAGAGTGGTCAAAGAATCTTAAGGATCACAGATGGGACATGCCAGACAAAAGGTGAGGTGTCGGCGAAGTCAGAAAACATTAAAATAAAAATTAACAACACAGGCCCACCTCAGACACCACCATGTTGTTTGTGAGGCACTTCTAAGAATGAAAGAAAAAATATGTTTCACCAAAAACAATCTCCAGCCATATTCGGTGTCAGACACGACTGGAACTTCAACAGGACTGCAGACCTTTATGGTCAGATGCCTAACTAAAAAATGAGCTTTTTTAGCCAGCAAACCCTCCAAGATGGGTTTGCCCGTGTAGAACACGAGTGCAAGATAAAAAGTTACCAAATTGACTACAATGAACCTATACTGCTGTATTTTTAATGTTGTGGGCTTATATTTCTGCTGGAGGTCCTGGACATCTTGTTTAGACACAAGGCATCATGATTTATCAAATACCAACAGATAAAAAAATCAAAAAAGTGACTGACTTGTAAATCTTATAATGGGCCGTGTTTGGATCTTCCAACGCGGCAATGATATAGAAAACAACCTTTAAAACAACACCAAAATGGCCAGTCACTGGGCCACAAAGTCAAGCCTTTGACTATGGCATACAGATCCCAACACACTTCCACTACGGCACCTTATAGCAAATGAGTGTGTGAGACACTTGACTGAAAGAGAAGATAGAAACCATCATGCGAGACTGCGGAATCTGAAGAGCACCCTGCGAGAAGTTCTGGTATGAAGCGAAGCTGGTCTCTGAATCTCTTGTTAGCAAGTGATCTATAACCTCATCAGGCCATTATAGGAGAAACTCCTAGTACTATTTTGGCAAATGGAGGGTTTTCAAAAAGTAGTGAAATAGAAGGGTACCATTAATTGTGTCCAACGTGTATTTGAGATAAACATTTATTTCATAATGATATTTCCACCCATTTTAAATTCTTATTATCCAATAAAAGGTTAGATTTTTGTGAATTTTTAAATAAAAGATCAAAAGGATTAACAATGCAGATTTATTTTCATAGCCTTCTTTGATCAAATTTATCAAGGAGGTACCAACAATTCCTAGACAACGTATGTGTATATCCTCGCTGATCATGCCGAAAGACAGGAGCCTCTGTAAGCGTGTTTATTAATAAGGTTTTACATTCTGCGTTGCGGTTTAATGAGTGATTTATACCCATTTCAACTAGACTCTGATGCAACTTTTGTCAACTGTGGATTCAGTCAAAACAAGAGACTCAATATACATCCAACATAATTCAGAGAGGTAAAAACAAAAATGGCAAGCTCAAAATAAATTTGCCAAATGTATATTACTTATTAGTACTATTTTGTTTAGTTATTAATATTATTTAAACATAATCTTTATGTGTAATGTATGCCCAGAACTCAGTAAACTCTCTGTCATATAATTGATTTTGGTTCTCTCCCACATGAGCACTGCCGGATCTCCAAACCGCTCCCTGTACGCAGAGCTTCCACCTGCAGTACTTCATATCCATAGCCTAGCTACTAACCAGAGCTACCTGATAATAGTACCCCTAATACCAGCAGATTGATACTGATTATTGGGATCCATGAGGAGGGTCTGTAATTACTCTACATTTGGGAAAAAGCATAATCGGCATATAACTATATTGAGCCGTTCACGTGAGGACACCTAAGTCAATCATCAAGGGCTGTGGCCAGCTTTCCCAGTTCTACGGCGGTCCGTACAGTTGTATTGTTGCACATAGAAAAAAAGAGCATGAATTGCTGCAGTCACATGCCTTTGAAGATTAGGTTATTATTCGGTGTCATCAAAAAACTAGCATGAAGTTAGGGTTATATACAGTGGGTACGGAAAGTATTCAGACCCCCTTAAATTTTTCACTCTTTGCTATATTACAGCCATTTGCTAAAATAATTTAAGTTAATTTTTTCCTCATTAAGGCATACACACAGCACCCCATATTGACATAAAAACACAGAATTGTTGACATTTTGGCAGATTTATTAAAAAAGAAAAAACTGAAATATCACTAAGGTCCTAAGTATTAAGACCCTTTGCGGTGAACCCACTCATATATGTTAACTCAGGTGCTGTCCATTTCCTTTGTCATCCTTGAGATGGTTCTACACCTTCATTTGAGTCCAGCTGTTTTTGATTATACTGATTGGACTTGATTCGGAAAGCCACACACCTGTCTATATAAGACCTTACAGCTCACAGCCCATGTCAGAGCAAATGAGAATCATGAGGTCAAAGGAAATGCCTGAAGACCTCAGAGACAGAATTGTGGCAAGGCACAGATCTGGCAAGGTTACAAAAAAATTTCTGCTGCAACTTAAGGTTCCTAAGAGCACAGTGACCTCCATAATCCTTAAATGGAAGACGTTTGGGATGACCAGAACCCTTCCTAGAGATGGCCATCTGGCCAAACTGAGCTATAGGGGGAGAAGAGCCTTGGTGAGAGTGGGAAAGAAGAACCCAAAGATCACTGGGGCTGAGCTCCAGAGATGCAGTCAGGAGATGGGAGAAAGTTGTAGAAAGTCAACCATTCACTGCAGCCCTCCACCAGTCGGGGATTTATGGCAGAGTGGCCCGACGGAAGCCTCTCCTCCATGCAAGACACATGAAAGCCCGCATGGAGTTTGCTAAAAACACATGAAGTACTCCAAGATGGTGAGAAATAAAATTATCTGGTCTGATGAGACCAAGATACAACTTTTTGGCCTTAATTCTAAGCGGTATGTGTGAGGAAAACCAGGCACTGCTCATCACCTGTCCAATACAGTCCCAACAGGAAAGCATGGTGGTGGCAGCATCATGCTATGGAGGTGTTTTTCAGCTGCAGGGACAAGGACGACTGGTTGCAATCGAGGGAAAAATTAATGCGGCTAAGTACAGGGATATCCTAGACGAAAACATTCTCCAGAGTGCTCAGGACCTCAGAATGGGCCGAAGGTTTACCTTCCAACAAGACAATGACCCTAAAGCACACAGCTAAAATAACGAAGGAGTGGCTTCACAACAACTCTGTGATTGTTCTTGAATGACCCAGCCAGAGCCCTAACTTAAACCCAACTGAGCATCTCTGGAGAGACATAAAAATTGCTGTCCACCAACGTTTACAATCCAAACTGACAGAACTGGAGAGGATCTGCAAAGAGGAATGGCAGAGGATCCCCAAATCCAGTTTGTGAAAAACTTGTTGCATCTTTCCCAAAAAGATTCATGGCTGTATTAAATCAAAAGGGTGCTTATTCTAAATACTGAGCAAAGGGTCTGAATACTTAGAACCATGTGATATTTCAGTTTTTCTTTAATAAATCTGCAAAACAAAGAAAAAATGGTCAACAATTCTGTGTTTTTCTGTCAAAATGGAGTGCTGTGTGTACATTAATGAGGAAAAAAAAAGTACTTAAATGATTTTAGCAAATGGCTTGAAATTAAAAAAGAGTGAAACATTAAGGGGCGTTATGAGACTGCCGTACCCACTGTATACATAACACTGATAGTATTCACAAAAAATTTAATTTGTTGGTTGAAATCTGGAAGTCAGAAAGAATACCTTTTTAATAAAAATAGTTTTTGTCTTTATTCATTAAAATGTTATATCATCATACGCAGCAGTCACAAATCAATACATTTCAAGTCTATTTATTGAACCCCACCACCCATGTTTGCTTCCCCTAACCCCAACTTCTTACCACCACACCTCTCTCCCCACCCACGACCAACCACCCATCTTTAAAACCCCAGACAAGTCCACAGTAACACAAAAGAACATTTTTATTTTATGAGCAACAATCCAAAATAAGACAATCTAAATAATTCATGTACTTATGCAATAAAACTACATATTGTGGCACAGGTGGTCTCAGTAATAGTCCTTATAATTCAAGTCTAATTGTCAGGTAAAAACTGAAAAACCAAAAAAACAAAACATAAATATATTTTTAGACCATACACATTATTACAATTATTTTATTAATAGTTCAATGTGACAAATATTTGCTAGTAGAATGCTGTAACAGGCTTTGGGAGGGTTACTTTAAAAATGTTTCGTTACAGGACAAATTAATGAGAAAAGTATTCAGTAAAACATTAAGTTGAGCACTACAATATGAAAGTAATGAATCTGATTACTTTTGGCTTACTCAAGGTAACATATGTAAATATAGTCAAGTAAAAGCAATGTAATCAAAAATACTTATATTTATTATGGATATGATGCAAAATATAAAACTATCTGATGCACAATATAAAATATTTAAGAAAATGCAATGTAGTTGTAACTGCTGTAACTATATGTTCTGCTCATAAAACCATAACACCACAGAAATGATAAAAACTTGAAATATCAATCACATTATGTAGTCCTTATGCCACTTAGATTTAGATCTCATACGTAGCTGTTTTGGAGGGGTATTCAAAGCAGGTTGAGTAGAGGTTGGCGTAGTGGGTTTTGCCAAGGTTGGTGTACAGTCCTGACCTCCACTCTCAGTGTGTAATTCCATCTCTTCCCAATGCTTAGCAGAAAGGTGTTTGGTCCCATATGCTCTTCCACAGTAAGTCTGTGCTTTAGGAACTAAGTGACAAATTCTGACCCTCACCTTCTCTATTTGAGCAAAAGATGGAGTATGTGCATACTGCTTAATGTCAGTGTACTGCTTCATCTTGGCTTGTTTCTTTTCCATAGTGTCATGGACAGATGTGTTTGGCACATGAACAACAGGCAAAATTTCAAATTTTGTTCGCATTTTATGTTCATAGAGAAGTTCATAAGGTCAGGTTGAGCTAGTGGCATGCGGTGTAGCATGATACACTTGAAGCCAGTTAGTCACAGCCTCCTTCCAGCGCTGCGGTTGCTGTTGATATGCAGCCTTTCAGGGCATGATGGAACCTCTCGACTGCTCCATTGGCTGTAGGGTATTACACAGCTGTCTTATTGTGCTATAAACCTCTAGTCTGCAGAAATTCACCAAAGGTAGCTGATGTAAACTGCATTCCGTTATCAGTGACAATGGTCTCTGGATTCCCATAATGGCTGAAAATAGTAGTCAGTAGTCAAGAGTCTAAGATAGTGTTGATCATGGCAGATTGGGCTCTGGCCACTTTGAATAGTAGTCTGTCAGAGTCATAGCATACCAACAAGCAAGAATAGCAGTAAAAACACAAGAAATAGTGACTGGTCTGTCTCTTTAAAGAAAGAAAACCATACATGTTAGTCACCAATCACTTACCCTTCAATATACAAGGACAACAAAGCAACATTTTAGAGGAAGCACACTACAGTAAATCAGTTACCAAATATCACCACTCAATCCCCAAACCAAACTCAGAATACAGAGGGAAAGTTATAAATGAAAGACACAAACATAAACCACATAAACAAAGACTACAATAATCTACCAGACACTTAAACTCATAGCCAATCAATTTTCAATAAAGTAAGCAGTTATTCATTGCTCATACACAGCCGTTTGCCCATAGAACAGGAGTTCTCAACTCTTGCCATCAAGGTCTGCTTTCCTGCAGAATTTAGCTCCAACCCTAATCAAACAAAACCTGAACAAGCTAATCAAGGTCTTCAGGATTGAAAGTCACAGGCAGGTGAGTTTGATCAAGGTTGGAGCTAAACTCTGCAGGAGAGTATATCTTGAGGGCCAGAGTTGAGAACCTCTGCAACAGGATGTACCGCAACAGTAAATAGTAGTGATGTTAGTTGTGACACCAAAGCTCAGACCTGGGTGTCAAAAAAAGAGAAACTATTTTCATTTGTAGGAAACAAAAAGGACAGGATTGATGAGGCTCTCGTGGACGTGATTCTCCAAGACTCAAAGCCTTTCACCATTGTGGAGGATGTAGGATTTTAAAAAATTGTCAGCCTTTTAGATCGTACATATTTCTCCCATCAAGGCAAACACTGAAGACAATGATGGAGACAAAGTTAACGGAGGAGAAAGAGAAGGCTAAAGAAGAAGTGCTGAGGGATACAGCTGTCACCTTAACTTCAGATATTTGGACATTGATCCATATGGATTCTTATTTAGCCGTCACCTGCCATTTTATTGACAGTAAAGAACAGCTTGCTTTGGTAAAATTACCTGCTTTGCATACAACAGCAAACATTGCTGCAGTGGAGAAATCTCTCATGGCGGAATGGGGGATTAAATCTAAGATTAGATGTCACTGATGCAGCTGTCAATATGATTGCATGTGCCAACAATTTACAGTTTAGGCATAGCATTTGCATAGCCCATGCTCTAAAGCTATTGACTTCCCATGGCTTCAAAACATAAGGAGCCAGGCAAGGAAGACTATTGCTTATTTTAGAACAAGCACTGTAGCAAAGGAGTGACTTGCAAGTTTCCAGCAAGAGATGGGCAGACCTTCTCATAGAATTAGACACACACTGGAACAGCACATTTGACATGCTGTCAAGACTGTATGAACAGCGTTAACCAGTTAGTGCTGCACTGGTGTCACTGAGGACAGATTTGGGTGCTCTGTCCTCAGCGGAGTACCACACGATATCTGAGTGCATTGGTGTACGATCTCCACTGAAAGAGACGACTGTTGAACTTTCAGCAGAAAAAAAACTCCCTGGTTTCAAGGTCATTCCTCTCATCCACATGTTGAGGCATGCTATAACAACAAAGCAGCATGGAGTGACTGATGAGAAGGCAACACAGCTCTGCAACATCTTGGCTCATTATGAGACATCAAGCCAAATGACCCTTGCCAATATCCTGGATCCCCGTTTTAAACTACATATACCTCTGGCAAACAGTCTGGTGTGCTGGCTGGCTTGATACGTCAGGATTGCCGGCTGGCTTGAAACAGACTGGAATGCCGGAATGGACACACTACTGAATTCTGGGTCTAAAGCGGACTCGTTACTGAATTCTGGGGTTGGAGTAGACTCTTAACTAAACTCTGGGGCTGGAACAGGCTCTTGACTGATGTTGAGAGAATGAGAAGATTCTGGGGCTGGAGCCAACACTGGAGCGGACTCAGGCTGGAACTAACACTGGAGCTGGAGCCGACACTGGAGTGCACTCAGGGGCTTGAGCCGACACTGGACCAGACTCATAACTGAACTCTGGGGCTGGAACGGGCTTGACTGGGACAGACTTGTAAATCACAGGAAGAGTAAGTGGTATTTAGGACTAGCTTGGGGGGGGGGGGGGGGGGGGGGGGGGGGATGCGTAGAAGGGCGTTAGAGAATATATTCTTCTAAAGTGCACCTATTCATACCCCATGGCATCTTAAGAGTATAAAGGACCATCCAAACCTCTATGAAAAATGTCCATCAGCAAATCCTCTGTGTATACGGTTGTAGCCAGTTCCAGAAAAGAAAATACCAGTGTAATTCCTTCAATGGGGTGGACATCTTGGTTGAGGGAGAGCAGCAAGTCAGTTGGGAGAAGAAGTAGGCACATGGTTGCTGTTGTAGGTCCAGTCCTTCTGTCATATAAACAGAAGATGATGACTCAGAGGTAACGTGCACAATGAGGTTTTTATTAGCAGAGATGCTAGAGAAGCTGATGGCACAAACAGGTGATTAAAAGTGTTCAACGAAGGACTGGAAGCTGAAGGAATAACAGTCTTTGTCTTGCAGGTACTAGCTGGTATGGCAGAAAACTGGTGAACACTGAAGACTGGAGAATAACAGGCAAGAGAATCGGATTGTGACAGTACTCTTTAAATTAGACCAATAAAATTGGGTCTTGTAGATCAGTGTTTCCCAACCGGGGTACCGCGTGCCGAGAGCATATTTTTTTATATTTTTAAATTGCTAAAATGTTCAAAAAAGCATCTATTATATAATATCCATTTCTGATGTCGCCAATAATTAGAGATGCACCGAAATTTCGGCTGCCAAAAATGAGTTCACCGCTCAGGTTTCACTTTCACGTGGTGTGACGCTCTGTGTGTTATCCCGCTCTATGCGTGTGTGCTCCGCTCAGTCGTCAGCGCACCACACATATACCGTTCATGCTCATCGGAACAAAGTCCACTCAAAAATTGAGCCAACAGGAAACATCTATGTAGTACAGTAATGTTTCTGTCTGCAATAGCCCTACTGAGTTGTAACATGGTGTGGTATATGGGCAAATCTGGTAACGCTGCCCTCTCATTCATTGATCTGCTAACCGCTATGTTATGCTCAAATGTTCTGATAATAATAGCTTTCTAGGACTAAACATTATTTGGATAATTGGTAAAAAAAAAAAGAAGTTAAATATCTTAACCCTACTGTTAGTCCTACCTGAAAAACTAAAAAGCAATTTATTTAATTCGAAGGCCTGTCGTTATTTTTTATTTGTGCTATCAATATTAATTTCTTTATTTGTTCTTATTTTATTACGGACTGCTTACTTGTCATTTTTTATTCAATTCAATGTTTTAAATCAAGCTATCTCGTGCTAGTGCAACAAAATTACCCCACTGTAAAATTTAAAAAAATTTGTGAGATAGCTAGTTATAATGGTAATTAAATAATGTTATATGTATAAAAGCCTACATTAAAATCTGTCATATAAATTGGTATCTTCATTAGAAATTAGCCTACTGATTGCCACCATTGATGGACAACATTTTTTAATAATATTAAAAAATATCTGTATGACATTATATTCTGCAGTTCTTACCTGTTGTACCGAATATCTATACTTTTCAAATGATCATATCGAAGTTAGAAATTCAAATATTGTGACCAAATTAATTTTGTAGGGTGCCACAAATTTGTAAAAATTTCCAAAGTGTGCCGCGACTAAAAAAATGTTGGGAAACACTGATGTAGTCATTGCGATAAAATGATCTGTGCGAAAATACAATGGTGATTGGGTATTATAATGTGTTGCACTTTAAATGTGTTGGGCTCTTAAACCTTTTCAGTGGTGAGTTTAAAATATTCTAGCGGTCCCCCCAGAGTGAGTTTTTTTTTTTTAAGGCGACCGTTATTTTAGAACGTTTCACCTTACTGTTTCCATGGTGACGCGTAATGCTTGTCACGTGACAAACCGTGGCCACAATAACACTGTATGACAGATGTATCGCTTTTCGTTCGTTTATCCTTCTTTATTCATAAATATTCACAGACTTGCTTACCATGTCATGAACAATCTGATATTCACAAATATGTGTAAATGAGTGTGTCTTGTCATTTAAAAACCTTTCTAAATAATCTTGATCGTGAGATGGGCGCCACCATGTTTGTACGCGCTGCAGTTCAGAGTCCTGTCAGTTGGATTTACAGCACGTGAATTCATCAATTTCTCCCGAAATACAAGTAATAAGTGGCCGGTGAACTGGGTGAAGAATAGAGTGAACTTTATAGTTACTTACACTTTAACACATCGTCTGCATTTGTGCTCCTGCTCATTACCTTCTGCATGATTCTTAATGTGTTTTTGGAGTACATGACCAGCATATGCATCCTGCTGGTCTTCAGGCTCAGGACTTGAAGTATGACCATATTAGCCCGGTTCAGTCAACACTGCACTGGCTCCCTATTAAACATAGTATAAAATCTTGCTAATTACTTATAAAGCCCTAAATGGTTTAGTTCCTCAGTACTTGAGTGAGCTCTTATGGCACTATAGTCATTCACGTCCACTGTGTTCTCAAAACACTGGCCATTTGATAATACCTAGAATATCAAAATCAACTGCGGATGGCAGAACCTTTTCCTATTTAGCACCCACACTCTGGAACAATCTACCTAACACTGTTCAGGAGTCAGACACACTCTGGCTACATTCACACTGTCAGCTTTTGGGATTGACAGCCGCATTTTCTTTACAGGTGTGAGTCTCGAAAGGTCCCGTTCATACAGCAATTTACAGTAGCGTCTCGAATACTGTCTGTATGAACGTGCAACGGGTGTCAATCCTGCATCATGTGTTAACGATGTTTGGCCTGGTTCCAGGAATAGATGAGGATATCATCAATATAGACGATGATGAAATGATGAAGTAACACCTCGTTCACGAATCCCTGGAAGACGGAGGGTGAGTTGGACAGTCCGTACGGCATAACGAGATATTCGTAGTGGCCTGATGGTGTTCCGAAAGCTGTCTTCCACTCGTCACTCTCCGGGATTTTAATGAGGTTATAATCTCTCCGCAGGTCCAACTTCGTAAAGATGCGAGCTCTCCATAACTTCTCCAGGGCTGCCAGAACCAGAAGGGTACCAGAACTTGACCATTTGGGACTTGAGAGCTTTTGTTGTCCTTTTTACCCACGTAAAATAAACTCGAAGAGGCAGGAGAAGTGGATAGACAGATGAATTCTTGCTTGAGAGCCTCCTCGATATACTCCTCCATGGTCTTTTGTTTTAGGATGGACAGTGGGTAGACTTTACCATATGGAAATGTAGCCCCAGGCAGGAGGTCGATTGCACAGTCCCATGGCCAATGTGGTGGTAGCTTGGTTGCCAGTTGCTTGCTGAAGACATCTCGGAATGCCTGGTATTCTGGAGGAATTTCCTGTTGCTTGGAGGTGTTAGGACTCTCAATGGAAGTGGATCATACAACGATTTTACTAGAAGAAGGGATTCTTTATCTATTTCTGGTAATGCATTTTAATGATGAAGTATCGTGTGGGCATGTAAATACCATTGGCTCAGAGTGTATTTTGAAATCCAGACTGCATTTTGCTATATTTATCATTTTAATGAATATGGAACCCCAAGTGTCCTATCCATTAGTGTAAATGCATTTAAGAAAAATGACCATTTAATGAACCGTTAAATGAACATTTTGCTACAGTCTTTGCTTGGACATGATAAAAATATCCCATCAGTTTGGGTAATACATTTTAACTCTTTCCCCGCCATCTCATCAATTAAAAGACAGCGCTTCCCCGCCAAAGACCAGTTTTTACGGCAATCCGTGTTCTAGGTGTATTACGGTAAGGAAAGCCCTAGCGCATGTCCTGAATGAGTTACGAGACTTCCGGGTCTTCCGGGTGTGAATACAAAACGATCAGCATAAACGGAAGGATCAGAGAAAATGTAGATCATATACACAGGGTACGGAAAGTATTCAGACCCCCTTAAATTTTTCACTCTTTGTTATATTGCAGCCATTTGCTAAAATCATTTAAGTTAATTTTTTCCCTCATTAATGTACACACAGCACCCCATATTGACAGAAAAAAAAACACAGAATTGTTGACATTTTTCAGATTTATTAAAAAAGAAAAACTGAAATATACATGGTCCTAAGTATTCAAACCCTTTGCTGTGCCATCCTCATATATTTAACTCGGGTGCTTTCCATTTCTTCTGATCATCCTTGAGATTGTTCTACAACTTCATTTGAGTCCAGCTGTGTTTGATTATACTGATTGGACTTGATTAGGAAAGCCACACACCTGTCTATATAAGACCTTACAGCTCACAGTGCATGTCAGAGCAAATTAGAATCATGAGGTCAAAGGAACTGCCTGAAGATCTCAGAGACAGAATTGGGGCAAGGCACAGATCTGGCCAAGGTTACAAAAAAATTCGGCTGCACTTAAGGTTCCTAAGAGCACAATAGCCTCCATAATCCTTAAATGGAAGACGACGTTTGGGACGACCAGAACCCTTCCTAGAGCTGGCCGTCGGCCAAACTGAGCTATCGGGGGAGACGAGCCTTGGTGAGAGAGGTAAAGAAGACACCAAAGAACACTGTGGCTGAGCTCCAGAGATGCAGTCGGGAGATGGGAGAAAGTTGTAGAAAGTCAACCATCACTGCAGCCCTCCACAGTCGGGGCTTTATGGCAGAGCGGCCCAACGGAAGCCTCTCCTCAGTGCAAGACACATGAAAAGCCCGCATGAGTTTGTTAAAAAACACCTGAAGGACTCCTAGATGGTGAGAAATAAGATTATCTGGTTTGATGAGACCAAGATAGAACTTTTTTGGCCTTAATTCTAAGCGATATGTCTGGAGAAAACCAGGCACTGCTCATCAACTGTCCAATACAGTCCCAACAGTGAAAGCATGGTGGTGGCAGCATCATGCTGTGGGTGTGTTTTTCAGGTGCAGGGACAGGACGATTGGTTGCAATTGAGGGAAAGATGAATGCGCCCAAGTACATGGTTATCCTGGACGAAAACCTTCTCCAGAGTGCCCAGGACCTCAGACTGGGCCGAAGGTTTACCTTCCAACATGACAATGACCCTAAGCACACAGCTAAAATAACGAAGGGGTGGCTTCACAACAACTCTGTGACTGTTATTGAATGGCCCAGCCAGAGCCCTGACATAAACCCAACTGACCATCTCTGGAGAGACCTAAAAATGGCAGTCCAACAACGTTTACCATCCAACCTGACAGAACAACCTGGAGAGGATCTGCAAGGAGGAATGGCAAATCCAGGTGTGAAAAACTTGTTGAATCTTTCCCAAAAAGACTCATGGCTGTATTAGATCAAAAAGGGTGCTTCTACTAAATACTGAGCAAAGGGTAGGAATACTTTAGGATCATGTGATATTTCAGTTTTTCTTTTTTAATAAAATCTGCAAAAATGTCAACAATTCTATGTTTTTCTGTCAATATTGGGTGCTGTGTGTACATTGAGGAAAAAAAATTTACTTAAATGATTTTAGCAAATGGCTGCAATATAACAAAGAGTGAAAAATGTAAGGGGGTCTGAATACTTTCCGTACCCACTGTATGTAGATCATGTTTTGACTGATGGTGGCTGGCAACTTTTTAAAAAAAACGCTGGCAGGGAAAGAGTTCGTTAATTTTGCAATATTTATTAAAGGTTTTAAAACATGTATTAAGTACATTAAAAACTAGTGTGGGAAATGGCAGCTGCACATATGTAATTAATTTTTATTATACATCAAATGTTACACATGTAATGGAAACTGTTCATGTAAATACAAAAATATGTTGCTGTTTTACATATTGCATTGCCATTTTGTATTTTAAGTTGAATATTGCTACATATATGCTTCCATAGAACTTCTGGTTATGATGTAGTAATTGCAAATTGAACCGTGCTTTACATAATGTCTCTTTATAGTGTCCTTGCATATATAATACACTTGGCCTGCAATCCAAGTGTATTTAAAACATTTTTTTCCAATCTTACTCCCAAAACATACTGCGGCCATAATTTTGAACCGGTTTATTTCAATATTGAGGACATAGAAATTAAATTTTTTTTTTTTACTCATAAATCAATAGTATTTTTCCATTTTGAATGAATGAATTCCAGTCAGACCAAAAGGCCTTATTTACATACAAATATTTAAATATCACAGAAAAACATACTGGATGTGTTTATATTACATAACATTATGTAATGATTGCATGGCGTTATCATCTTTTTTCACGAAGCTGTGGTCTCTGTCAACTTCTTATCTTCTCAGCCAGTGACAGCAGCTGCTTCCTTCCTTCAAAAAGCAAAATACTTGCAGCCATGGCAGAGTTCAGGCTGTCCACACCATATACCATGGGGATCAGTAACCTCCGTCCTCCAGTCCTCTCAGCCAATCGCAAAGCCTCCCGACTCAGACCGTGTGATTCTCCACCAATTACAAGACCTGTGTGCCTAGCAACCCAGTCAATGTAATAATACTGCATCTCGAGGGATTTGCCACTATCATAATCCTCAAAGCCACAGAAATCCTCATCCTCATATTCCACCTTCCTTGGGTACTGATGTCCTCTGACCCAACCGTAATCAGAAGGCTTTTTCTGTTGTTGAGGGATTACGGTATTGTTATCTTCAGTCAAGGTGGTGCTGCAGTTGTCGGCTACGTGAATGGTTGCTGTTTTGGGCAGGTGACTTGGAATATCACTCCATGTTAGGCTTGGGATTACAGGGAGACGGAAGTGAGCGCCCATGGCTGCCCTAAGAACTTTGGGCTCCCAAACATCCACACATCCTGAGGGGAGATTGCCAGAATTTAATTCTAAACAAAATCAATAGATAATCAATAAGAACAATAAAATCAATATCAAGTTTCAACTGTAAAACTGTCAAATAAATGTCACGTAATCACTGCGTAATATAATATATGAAAGTAAATATCTAAATGAATGTCAATAAAAATCGGACCATTTGAAACGTCGAATTAATTTGACTAATAATTTCTGATATTTAAAAAGAATACTTTTTATGAAAATCTTTAAGAAGTTCAGTGTTGTTGAAGATAAAATATAATGCAGATATCATTAGGTTAAATATTGATTATTAATCACTCAAACCTCTTTCTCTACATAACTGCCTGTCACACATATCCATCATGTTGATAGTTTTTTAAGACTTTTTATGTGCATACATAGTTATAATCAAATCCTCATCCAATGTGTAAAGGGTTATATGGGTAATATTAGCTATTAGAGCAGCATCTAATTTCAGAGGCTGCATCCTCCCGATGTCACATCTGAAGGGTGCATTTTAAATAAAAACAATTTTTAATAAATGACAGTATTTAACACCTCACAAGGAATAACAGTCAATTTGATTACATATGCAGCTACCAAATGCGACCTCCAGAGGATACAGCCTCCAAAATGAGATGCAGCTAGAGTGTTCATGGATCTGCATTTTGATTTTCAACCAGAAATAGTAAACCATCCAAGTACATTATACATCAAGTATCATTATAGTTGTGATGTGGACTCGGCTATTCTATTAGATTAGAATGATTATTACAACTATATCTCTATTGTTATCTTTATAGTTATCATTCTTGGTGTGAATGGGTATTTTTTTTAAAGATAAAAGTTTCGTAAGTAAATAAATTGAGAATGTCTTAGCTTTGCTGATACCTTTAGTGAGCAGCACACTGTGACACCCGGCGGCAGCAGCAGAGCGTAACACTGCGGCCAGGTTTCCAGGGTCTCTCACATTGTCACAAATCAGCGTCAGAGGCACAGGCTTGCCATACTTTTCTTCTGAGAATGTTAAATGGGATGCTTCGGGCCGTTTGAATATGGCTGTAATTAGAAAATATCCAATTAAGGTGCTGCTGTATGAGCGGGACATTTGTTTTGTTTTGTTTTGCTAATGCAGGTCTCTTACCTATTATGTTTTTGGAGATGTCAAGATCAGACCAGATTTTAGGATCTTCCTTTCTGACTTTCACAATGCTGGTACGGCCGAGTTTATCCAGGGGAAGCTCCCGCAGTGCATCCACCGAACTGAAATAAACAGTTTGCGCTACGGCCCCTGCATCCAGAGCGCTGCGTATAAGATGCTTTCCCTCCAGAACAACTTTACCTTGCTGCTCCCGAAGCTTCTTAGATCGAGCTATGCTGACCAACCTCCTGCATATACAATGGAGATTAAATGTCAAATGACATTTAACAGTGAAAACAACATCCACAAGATGCAAGATACACTATTCATTTTTCACAACCTTAAGTGACTACATTAAGTTTGCTACAGAAAGCCTTTTACAAAGGAGAGTTTTTGAAAATTTTCCCCCCAGAATTTATTAAAGGGGTCATATGATGCTTTTTTAAAGATCATTATTTTGTGTATTTGGTTTAACAGAATATGTTGACATGCTTTAATGTTCACAAAACCATTAATTTTCAAATACTGTAAATTAATTGTGTCCTCTAGCCCCGACTCCTCAAACGCTTCGTTTCTACAAGTCCCTCCTTCCGGCAAGTGCAGTCTGCTCTGATTGGCCATTTGACCCAGTGCATTGTGATTGGTCGAAACACCGCAAGCACTCGTTGGAAATGTCTCCCCTTACCATATCGCGAGCTTCATCTTTCAAAATAAATGTAAAGACAGAGCCCGAAAGGGGAATAGAGTCGTGACCAGAGCATGTGAGCGTCAGCGGAGCTAATATTTTCTGTACTCTGTAGTTCTGCATTTAGGCCTATATACAGCTGTGTGTTAGCTTAGGTCTACAGTTTACCTGAGATTATTTAATAACTACGGAGCTCCGAATATAATTCGAAATAACAGTTTCGTTCTACTGACGTCAGCCTGTTTTATTAATTTTTTTAATTTTATTATTATTTTCGTAAGTTTTAAGCAGTAATGAATTTTAATAAGTAGTTACGAAATATATAATCCTTCCACCGATTTAGGCCTACTATAGGGAATGAACGAATTAACGAACGAATTAATTCGTGGCAGCTAAGCCTAAACAAAAGAATGAATACTTAATTCGTGGCCATAATTTAGACTAAACGAAAAAATTTATTCTTAATTCGTGGTCATAATGTAGTCCTAGCATAAAAGAGAATTAGCCTATTCTAAATTCGTGGCTGTGATTTTTGTCTGCATGTCATGATCGGGGCTCCGTGCAACCGAATATAACCTTAGCCTACCTGTTTATTCATTTATTATGGTATGTAATTAGCTCACCTTTTGCTGCACCATGTTTGCATACATCTTCGTGCTTTCTGTAATCAATATGAACCTGTACTAACTTTAACAGTTTCCACGAACTCCCTCTCAGTTTCTTCTCCTGCTCATTTTTAACTTTGATTTTTACTTTACATTTATGTATAAGGCTTGCAACTTCGTTGAAACAATATCGGAACTCCATAACTGCTCTACTATTCTCGATCTCTACATATTCTCGATCTCGAACAAGCAAATCACCACACTGCTTTCAGGGGTTTAGCTAGCGTCACTGAGCGTATTTAGCTAGCGGAGCGGATCTTCAGAAAGGCGCTCTGCGCTCTTAAGGAAATATTACCACTCCGCTCCCCGCTCCGCTCACATGCTCTGGTCTTGACAGACACAATGATGAAGCTGGTATGTGTTTGCAGTACACAAGCCACGGTTAAGACAGCTGCCTCCACTGTGATGTGACCCCCTCTCTCTTCACACACACACACACACTCACACACACACGCTTTTAAGTGATCTTAAAGACTCCTAAATGCATCTACTTTCGGAAGGCCAATAAAGTGCTTTTGCTTTCACACTGAAAAACACAGCGTCTCCCTGACATCGCTGCTTCAACACTAACTGCGGTTACTGAAACCACTCCTTCTGTCTTTGCATGAACATTTGGGCGGCTTTATGCAAATCTTCCCAGATAGTGACGGAGGTATGTGGGGGTGTTTTAGAACGAGCCGTTTTAGGGGGGGCTGGCAGAGTCTTAACTTTGATAAAGAATATCTCTTTGGACTTTAGTCTTTGCAACTTCAGGGATCTTCAGGGATCTTATCTATGCGCAATCAGCTTGTAACACTCCAAAGAGAAAGGAAAACTTGAAATCGCATCATATGACCCCTTTAATAAATAGCTTCTCATTCAGAATTATTTAAAGTTGACAAAATTGTCAACCCTTTTGCCTTCATACTCATTTCTTGCATATTCAATTTTATCTTTAAATTAGTTTTTGCAAAAACAAAACAAAACAAAACAAAAAAAAACAGTTTTTAGCTTTGGATTCTCGGGCACGAATCACCGTAGTTAACAAATGTGAATATCTTACTCACGTCAAACTCTTGTCCCCAGGTTGTGCTTTCTCATACAACAAACCATCAACTTCTCCAAAACGGGACAATGTGGTGGCCTTATGATTGTCGCAGAGGTCTGCGTTTATCACCTTTTCCTGAGGTAATTGTGAGAACTGTACTGAATCCGAGATGTTGTCGGGTCGATGAACACTGTCTTTTTTTAGGTTTCTGAAAATGTTGTCTTGTAATAAATGTTCGTTTTGACTGACGACTTGTTTCGAATTTTCTATAGACCCTTTCACTGAAATTGAGCCAGACGTAAAAATACGTTTACGCACATATCTTTTGATATTTACGCAATGACATCGCAACGTCAATACTGGTTGAAATATTATGCACAAAAATCGCATGCTTATAATGCGCGTCGCCATCTTGACAAGTGAATCTTCTTCTTCTTCTTCTTTGGAGTTTATTGGTGGTTGGCAAACCAACTTGTAGGTGCATTACCGCCACCGACTGGACTGGAGTGGAACAGAAGACGTGTTAATGGGATTGACATAATCGGAAGGAGGTTGGGGAGAAAAATAAAACCAAGGCAAAATCATATTATTAACTCTAATAATAATAATATATATAATATATATATATATATCCTATACATATAACTGATATATCACTCCAGATTTTATAATAATAAAAAAAAAAAAGTATTTTTAAATTCTTTTACTTAACTTCGTTTCTTTAATAAACTTAATGATGTAATCATATATAGCCTTTTCCCCTAGAATACCAGCTATAGAAAAGTCTTTGTGATCAACCTTCTTTAATGACTGAATAAAATGGCATCTTTCTTTGTTGTATTTCCTGCAATGAAGCAGTACATGTTCAACTGTTTCTTGCTGACTACAATAAATACATTCCCCAGTTGGGTGCTTGCCAATTTTAAACAATGTACTATTAAGTCCTGTGTGTGATCTATTCTCAGTCGAGTTATAATATTCCCTTCCTTACGGTTTGACAAGTGATTTTTCCGGGCTGTGATTTACAAATGCTACCATGGCGAAGGCAAGTCACGCATTTGTCCTACGATTACCTAGGAGGCGACATTTCCTTATTAAATAAGAACATATTCATAGTAAAATATTATAAAATAGCTTCTTATAGAAATGCTTGAAAGAAATACATTGATCACTACATGAAATATATATAAAACGTCCACTGATTCAGTTTGATTTTCATTAGCCTAATTGTTTTTCTCAGTGATCTATAAGTGGTTTAAATATACAACTTTAGTGGAGTCGCCTTAAAGGGGTCAATATGGATTTTTTTAAAATTATTTTAATATGTTCCTTGAGGTTCACTTATAATGTTAATAAAGTTTTTTGCACAAAAAAACTAATAAATATGTGAAAAAAATATTATTTTCAACCCTCATTCTGACCCTCTCTACAACGCCTTTAGTTTTAAGGGCGGTCTAAGGCTTATTTCAGTAATCAGCGGTGTGCTATTGCTATGTCAGTCATAGGAAACAGTATGAATGCCCCCTCGCATTCCATGTGTGTTATGACCAGTGTTGGGGAAAGTTACTTTTAAAAGTAATGCATTACAATATTGCGTTACTCCATAAAAAAGTAACTAATTACGTTACTTAGTTACTTTTTAATGAAAGTAATGTGTTGCGTTACTTTTGCGTTACTTTTTCAATCTGGGCAGGGCTTGCTTGTTTTGTTTTTAATATAAAAAGTTATATTTTTGGCAAATATTAAAGCCTTTTCACACCAGAAGTGAAAGGAATAAGCCTCAGGCTGAAGGAAAAGTAAATTTACGTCCGTACAGTAGAATGCAGAAGAAGACATTTCAACACACTTCAGCAATAAAAAAAGAGTAATTTGTGCTTATTAGTACAGTTGAACTGGTTCATTGAAGGTCAGAAGCAAAGACATTGGTTTTAATAGAATGGGATTAAATACATAAACCATATTTGTGTTGTTTAACATTTAATTATTGCAGGTTTGCGTCATATTCTTAGTTGCATTATTTTTATTCATTTTGAGGAATACTGAATCTGTGTTTTTTTTTTTTTTTTGTGAGTGAGATGAATTAATTCATATTCATATTTATTTTGAACTACAGTTACAGTACATCTTCTGATTTCTCTCAACATGGGTACAGGAGAGCTTTCAATCAATAAATTGGAAAAAAAAGTAACTTGTGTTACTTATTTGAAAAGTAACTCAGATATTCTCTTGTAAATTAAAAAGTAATGCGTTACTTCACTAGTTACTTGAAAAAAGTAATCTGATTACGTAACTCGCATTACTTGTAATGCGTTACCCCCAACACTGGTTATGACAATGTAATTGAAATAATATGGTAATTTCCAGACATAGCATAATGAAAGCATTTACTTATGGTTTGTGATTCAGCTGCAGTCAGATCTAGTACCGCTTCATCTTTCAACAAATGCTTCTTTGTGAAATCTCCATGACATTGTGCCTCGTTTACAAAACAAAATTTTCTGGACATCCCTCTCACACAATCTGGGATGCCATTAAAAATAAACTATCCACTTGTTCCTTATGTTGGGAACCTTATGATTTCTGTACAAAGACGCAAAAACGAGCTGTTAAACCAAACGTTTAACCAAAGCAAACGTTCTTTTACTCCATTTGTCCTGACTACAGACTGATGCTCTTGGACTGCGTCAGGAAGCGAACACGCATCTGTATACTGTATCTAGTGTAGACAAGATAGCGGCAGTTATTGTAATTTCTATTTGCTTTTGTTGCGACGCGACACTCGCATTCAGTATGATCAAGCCTTAAAGGGTTAGTTCACCCAAAAATGAAAAGTAGCCCATGTTTTACTCACCCTCAAAGCATCATTTCTTCTTTCAGATGAATCCAATCGGAGTTATATTATTCTTATTCTTCCAAGCTTTTGAATGGGAGTAGCTGACTGTTTTTGTTCAAAAAAGAGAAAAGTGATGGCCGTCCCCAAGATTGGTCAAATAAAGCGTGCACATCCATATAAAAGTGTCCTCCATGCTCAGGGGGTGAATAAAGGCCTCCTGTAGCAAATCGTACGTCTTAAGTCAGCCGCCCAGAAACGCTTGCACTTGACAGTCCAGCAAAGTGAGAAAGTATGTATGCATGAAATATGGGTATTTTTCTTACAAAAACGCATGGATTTGCTACAGGAGGCCTATATTCACCCCCCGGAGCCATGTGAGGCACGTTTTATTATAGATGCACGCGCTTTATTTAACTAAACAACAAAACTTTTAACAAAAACACCCACCTACTCCCATTCTAACGCTTGGAAGAGCAAGGACAATAATATAACTCCGATTGGATTCGTCTGAAAGAAGAAAGTCATATACACCTAGGATGCTTTCATGGGCTAATTTTCATTTTTGGGGGAAACAACATATAAACAAAATAAAATGAGCTGTTTTCTGAGGGTTATTACATAAATGCTTTTTTTATTGATGATGAGGACATTTTAAGTTATGAAAATTGCAGGATGTATTAAGCATACAAAGACCTCTTCTGTGTAAAAAGATCCATGGGAATTTGGTTTCTCCTGTCATGATATGTCCACTTTAATATATATCCTATGTGATGAAAAATTGCAAAGTTTCATAACGAAATATTGAAATTAATGTCATAATTGCAGATTGTTAAAATGCCTTATGTTCACAATATGTAGACTACTTTATGATTATATTTAAATATAGATATTTATATACATGACTTTTAATGTATAATTTAAATATTGAAATTAAATATCAAGAGTAAATAAAAATTTGCATACTATAGGCCTTGATTACATACTTATTACATTATACATTAGCCTACATAGGCTACAAATTATTTGCAGAGAAAAAAAAAGAGAAAAAAGTAGCTATGTAATTATTTTTAGCATTGATTTTTCTTTTTGAAAAGCCTCACCTAAGGAGCCACATATGGTTCCCCTTTGTAAAGGAATGATTTCAGTGTAGCTCTCAGCATTATCATTCATGCATTATGGGCAATTGTGCAGCTACTGTTTCTAATCCATTATTCTGAAGACATTTGATGTGTGCATTTGTGTATGTGTATATGGAACGTGTGTGTATGTGTATTTGTGAACAAGAAAAATAGGGACAGAAAGAGAATAAAGCTAAACTGTCATTGAGACTTTGAGAAACATGTATATTATTTGTCAAAGTACCATATTTTAAAACTGTACACGTTTCTCATAAGTATTTTCTCATGAAGCCAAAATCACATTGCCTCTGCATGAAAAGGGCACTGCACAGTTTATTTAAAAATAAATAAAAATTCAGACAAGAATATGACAAATGTTCAAAATGTCTAAATAATAAATCAGGAATAGTGTTAGGCAGAATTAAAAGTAATGAAGGTTCATACATTGTCATAAATTCAGTCATACCAGCTGTGCATTCTGCAACAACACTGTTCATCATGAGCTAATCCAATCCCTTGTTTTATGTAACCCAATGACGCTGAAAAGATCAGCTGTCACATGTGATACACTTGTGTGCATGTTTTAGTCAGTATAATCTGACAAAAATGAGAAATAATCCAGAACCAGTGTTAATAGCATTAGTTATAACATATAAAAATGTTATATGAAATCAAATAAAATATACATTATAAAAACATTATGTTTTATATGTTTCATAGTTTTAACTTGATGTGCTATCAATAACTATAAAACTATGTAGACTTAAATGATCATACAAAAAAAACTAAAATTAAAATAAAATATTAAATATTAACAACTAATTAAAGATATTAATAAAAACATATAGTCATAACTCAGGATTTAAATAACATATCCATAACACTCCTGGCGCACAAATAACTATATTTTATTTTGATTGTTTTTTTCCCCTCTCCAAGTCATTTGGTTTGTAAAAGCAACAAAATCCTGACTACTAATTTATTTGGGGTGGGGGTCGTTTTTCCTTTTTCATTTCATTTCTCTTTTTGAGTTTTTACTGTCTTACTTTTTTCCATTTCTGCACATTTTGTCTTATGCTGATTAGAGAGCGCTAAACTGAGTCAAATAAAAAATTTTGCAGTGCTGTATGTAAAATCTAAAAATAAAGAAGGAACTATTTTAGGTTCCCCAAAGAACCTTCCTTTGAACAATATTTTAAAGAACCTTTTGTGCAATGGATCCGGATGGTTAGGGTTCTTCATGGAACCATCAATAAAGAACCTATTTTTAAGAGTGAATATAATAACAATGCTTAGATATAACTATGAATTAAAAGAAAGCATGACTCTATTACGGTGGCAGAGAAGTGCAAAGCAAATCACAATTCTGAAAACAAGATAACAAATTACAAACGCAAATGCAAATGCAAGTCTACAAAACAAAATAACAATACAGAAAGCACAACAACAATACAGAAAACATTATAACAAGACAGAAAACACAAAGACAAATCCGAAAACAAAATAACAAGCTAGTGAAACCCAACATCTTGACAATTCGAAACACAATACACACCGCAAAGTCAGAAACACTCCACCCTTTCAATGCGCACTCTGAAAACCAAATTACCCAAGTCAGAACCAAGCACAACTACCAAATCAGACAACCCGGAAGAGGAGGTATAAATGTGTCTTGAAGACCGCGCCATTGGTTTAGGGTTACTTCACCGTGACCTGGACTCCAGGACGACAGGTCTTTCAATCAACGTACGTTCCGCAGGGGAAGAACCATACGAAGACAGCATGAGTCATGGTAGAAGTTGTAGATGTATCCTGAAAAGTAGCTCAGCTTTAAATGTATTGTTGAATTGCCCTTCACTAATAGACTAAAAATCGGAGTGTAATATTACCTTTAGGGTTTACAAGGGCTGTAAAACATCAAGCCTCCAGTGGTAACATGGATTAGCTGCGTGTTGATGGCTTTGTTGACTGCTGATATCGACCTAGGTTCGACCTACCCGCCTCTTGCCTGGAACTATTACTTTTTCTCCCTTTTCAAATCGCGTATCACATCGTAAAGGCATTTATTCTCAATAAAAATTAAGGAAATAATCAAAAAAAGTTGAAAATAAAGTATCGGGTAAGGTTAGGGTAGGTGTAGGGAGGGCTTTATTTGTACCAATAAGGTGGCATCCATTTAATAATTTGAATTAAAATGATAATTTACACAATACATTTTTATTGCATAATTTTTTATAATGTACTACAATACTGAAGTGCCAATAATTGCCACTATTTGCAACAAGTAGTAAACTTGATAGTAGAAATCCTGCTACTTTAACATAGTGTAAATAGGTATTTGACCTTGGTGTAAATAGTATATTGCTAAAAAATACTGCTATTTTCAATTAGTGTAAATAGAATCTATTGCCATCACGAGATTTGAAAAGGTGAGGGAAAAAAAGTTAGGCAAAAGACAGATTACAACCCACCAGGGGTCGACACAATAACGAGCCAAGGACCTGCACTTATCTGCACCACTGGAGCTGATGGTTTACAAGCCACTTTTAACTAAATGTAAATAGACACCCCGTATTTTTTAATTCCATAGTAAGGGCAATTCATACAATATATTTAAACTGAGCTACTTTAAAACCATCTCAGAACTTTCTTCCACGACTCTGCTGTTCTTCGGCTGGTTCCTCCCTGTATAAGTTGATTGACAGATGTCTCATCCAGTCAGCAGTGAGTAATCCCAAACCAATGGCGCTGTCTCAAACTATACCCACCTCTTCCGGTTTGTCTGATTTGTCGTTGTGTCAATCTTCTGACCCACCGCCTTGGACTGTTCATAAGTCGTTGCGATCTTATCCTGACGTTGTCGCTGGGTTTGTTTTCTGACTTGTTATTTTGTTTTCTGAATTTGTCATTGTGTTTTCTGACTTGTTATAATGTTTTCTGATTTGTCGTTGTGTTTTCTGACTTATTAATTTGTTTTTCGGATTTGTTGTTGTGTTTTCTGATTTGTTATTTTGTTTTCTGAATTGTGATTTGCTTTGCACTTCTCTGTCACCGTACTCTATGGTACTTAATGTTTAATAACGTCATGTTTCAGCTCCTGATACTGTTTCGAGTGGGCGCTGGAGTGGGCGTGGTCTAACAACTCGCCAAGAAATCCGATTGGGTGACAGTAACGTGGGAGGCTGCGCAGTATTCGTCGATGCTGTCGGAGATTATCTTGTTTTTGTCGCCATATCTGTCAGACTGAAAACGACTCGGTAGAAGATGAGTTCGCCTGTATAGTTCAATGTGAGACATAATGTTAAAGCTCTTGTCCTGTCCATATTCGAGCGGTTATAACAGTAATGCAGGTTGGTGGTAGAGCTCTGTCACTCACTGACACTGAAACTACAAGCGACAACATGGATGAACAGTATTTAAGATTCAACTAATATTTCACGCAAACGACAAATGTGATGGGTACCGATGCTAGCAAAAACAGCAAGGTTAGTTCTTTAAACGATTTTCTTGGTAAGAGTAGTGAGAAAAGTTGGAAACATTGTGTGTACAGCCTGTGCTCTGGATGTTTGATCTGTACTTGTTAAGAGTTAATCAATGCATGTTTATTTTTAGAAGCTAAATCTAATTATGGCATTTAAGTCATATTTATTGGGGGGGGGGGGGGACCAAAGTGTGTTATAAAATTGTGTTATGTATTATATTTATTTTCTGTTCAACTAGAGGGAGACAGTGTTTTTTAAACATTTAGTTTAAATACATATTTATAGTTAATAAATACATAGCCATTTTACATTTGTTTGGATTTGACTGAAAGCAAAATCCAAGGGAAAAGCGTGTCATCTACTTTAATTAATATGAATATTATGGTGATTCCTTGACTATGGGCAGTTTTGACTTGATATTTCGTATTTAAAAACGTTTTAAATGTACATTGGAATTTATGGGATATTCAATGTATTTCAAACTGACTGTACGCATCTGTTTTTCATAAATTCATCATTACCACTGCACACTGTTAATTGCACCACTGCCAATTATGTTGCGGTAATGACACTGTTGAACTCTTATAGGGATCAAAAATACTTCCATTTGCCATGGACTGCATTATAACGACTTTTTACATTTTTGCTCCCATAATTCCATGAGCATGAGTTTGAAATCAATTTGCTGTGATATTTTATTCACTCATTCTCTCTCATACACACACACTCACATTAATTGAAAATGTAATATGTGTCCATATTTATTCTTCCATAATTCTCTCTGGTGTAGAACAGTTCATTTTAAATGACCAAATTTATTTACAAAATTTCTCCTTAAACTATGTTGTTTATAACCCATTATTTTCCTCTTGTATATTTATTCAGTTTCTTATTCTTATTTAAAATAAAAGAATAGTATCCACAGTTACAGAGACATCCAAGAGTATGTTAACAAAAATAGGTCATCGCTGGAATATGAGTAACCATGTAATTATTATTTAATGACATTCGTTCCCAGCAGTGTACAGGGTCGGAGGAGCAGTCACAAATATCCAGATGGCGGGGATTTCTCTCTGCTGTGGGGATTTCTCTCCCAGCTGGTCTCTGCCGAATCAACCCATTACGAATCGGATCACATAGAATGATTTGTGACAAGGAGCCATCCATTCCTGAGCACCTGGTCTCTTCATTACCGGGGCCTGAGAAACTCCGTATGGAATGGAGTCTGCCAAGTTTTATCAACATGTTTCTGCCCGAATTCCCCCATCGCAATGTCCCAGGACATGAACATTTTCAGGTGAGAGACACTAAGGACCAAAGATGAAAAAAAGCTTACTTATTAGTCAACATTTTCTTATTTCTTATTTTATATATATATTTTTTTTCTCATTATTTTATCATGTCATAGGTCCTGGGTTACATAGCAAAAGGATCTTTTGGTCCCATTTTAAAGGTTAAGGATAAGTCGAAGCATAAGATCTATGCAGTTAAGGTAAAACTTGTATACACCCACACTCATTTACAATTCTTTGTAATTTCATATTTTTACACATTTAAAAATATTTTCTTACTCTGTATTTATACTGAACAAAATTATAAACGCAACACGTTTTGTTTTTGCCCCAATTTTTCATGTGCTGAACTCAAAGATCTAAGATTTTTTTTCTATGTACACAAAAGGCCTATTTCTCGCAAATATTTTTTCACAAATCTGTCTAAATCTGTGTTGTGAGCACTTCTCCTTTGCCGAGATAATCCAGCCACCTCACAGGTGTGGCATATCAAGATGCTGATTGGACAGCATGATTATTGCACATGTGTGTCTTAGGCTGGCCACAATAAAAGGTCATTCTAAAATGTGCAGTTTTACTGTATTAGGGGGTCCAGGGGGGTCCGAAAACCAGTCAGTACCTGGTGTGACCACCATTTGCCTCACGCAGTACAACACATCTCCTTCACATAGAGTTGATCAAGTTGTTGATTGTGGCCTGTGGAATGTTGGTCCACTCCTCTTCAATGGCTGTTCGAAGTTGCTGGATATTGGCAGGAACAGGAACACGCTGTCGTATACGCCAATTTATCAAAAATATATAAAATACTAAATTAATCCAGAGCATCCCAAACATGCTCAGTGGCTGACATGTCAGGTGAGTATGCTGGCCATGCAAGGACTGGGATGTTTTCAGCTTCCAGGAATTGTGTACAGATCCTTGCAACATGGGGCCGTGCATTTTCATGCTGCAACATGAGGTGATGGTCGTGGTTGAATGGCACAACAATGAGCCTCAGGTTCTCTTCACGGTATCTCTGTGCATTCAAAATGTTATCAATAAAATGCACCTGTGTTCGTTTTCCATAACATATGCCTGCCCATACCATAACCCCACCACCACCATGGGCCACTCGATCCACAACGTTGACATCAGCAAACCGCTCACCCACACGACGCCATACATGCTGTCTGCTATCTGCCCTGTACAGTGAAAACCGGGTTTCATCCGTGAAGAGAACACCTCTCCAACGTGCCAGACGCCATCGAATGTGAGCAATTGCCCACTCAAGTCAGTTACGACGAACTGCAGTCAGGTCGAGACACCGATGAGGACGACAAGCATGCAGATGAGCTTCCCTGAGACGTTTCTGACAGTTTGTGCAGAAATTATTTGGTTATAGAACGATTGTTGCAGCAGCTTTCCGGGTGGCTGGTCTCAGATGATCTTGGAGGTGAGTATGCTGGATGTGGAGGTCCTGGGCTGTTGTGGTTACACGTGGTCTGCGGTTGTGAGGACGGTTAGATGTACTGCCAAATTCTCTAAAACGCCTTTGGAGACGGCTTATGGTACATTCTCTGCAGTCAGCATGCCAATTGCACGCTCCCTAAAAACTTGCGACATCTGTTTCATTGTGCTGTGTGATAAAACTGCACTTTTATTGTGGCCAGCCTAAGGCACACCTGTGCAATAATCTGCTGTCTAATCAGCATCTTGATATGCCAACACCTGTGAGGTGGATGGATTATCTTGTCAAAGGAGAAGTGCTCACTAACACAGTTTTAGACAGATTTGTGAACAATATTTGAAATAGGCCTTTTGTGTACATAGAAGAAAGTCTTAGATCTTTGAGTTCAGCTAATTACAAATGGGTGCAAAAACAAAAGTGTTGCATTTATAAATTTGTTCAGTGTACAATGACTACTTTATTCTTGATATACTATCATTCAAAATCTAGGGCTCTCTGTCCAAATTCTGTTTGATGAGGGCCCCTCCCTCTATGCTCCATGCTCTCCAAGGCTGCTTTATTTTTATCAAAAATCCAGTAAAGCAGTACACTTGTAATAATCTACAATCGTGAAAATAACTGTTTTCTCTACTCTTATTTATTATAAACATGTACACTTTAAACGTTGTGATCGCACACGAGGCTGAATTTGCGCACATCTTACTTCATCTCATCTTCAGTGTCAATACTGATTTGAATGCTCAAGAAACAGGTTGTAGCTCCCCTGAAGGGTTCTCTGGTGGACCGATCCATGACACGGAAAATCTTTTGTATTATAAATGTCCTTATTGTCACTTTTGAACACATTTATGTATCCTTGCTGAAAAAAAATATAGGCTATTTCTTACAAAAAACAAAATCTTGCTGACCCTAAACTTTGAACTGGTCCTCTTCATGAGGAAGAATAAACAGCATGTCATTGTGACACAGTAATACTTATTCACCATTTGTGTTTTTTTGTCTAATGTAGGTTATTCCAAAATCTGAGATTTTGCGCTTGGGAGTTTTGGAGCAGTCTAAGGAGGAAGTAATAGTCCAGGTAAGCCTCAATGTTCTATGATGTCATCATTTTTATCAGGTCTAATGGTCAATGTCATCTTTTACAGCCACTGACTCCTAGCTTATGTCATAAGACATAAGTGTATTGTGTGTTTTAGTAGCAACAGGAAGGAAATAAAAGCAAATGTAAGCAGGTCTTTTTATCACCCTGGTACATGAAGAGGTCGAGTTCAAAACCTCAGAGGTT
>JADLZN010003032.1:137282-200805 GCA_018155175.1 Sinocyclocheilus anophthalmus
TTTGTTTCATTGAAATCCCTGTGGAGAAAATGAATAGGGAAGATACTTCCGGGATCAAAGCCATTGGAAAAATGGGCCGGTCACTGACTCACTGTTGCGCATGATGCAGTGCAGAGCAACAGATGCAGACTGAATCAGTCAGCTGTCACTTATGCCTCATACGTTTTCTTTGAGAAACATCTTTTTCAAGGCTATTGACACTCCCTATAAAGATTTGTTTGAATAAAAGAACAGGTTTTCAATAGGATGGCATTATCAACCTAGGGATAAGCATTTGAAATAATTTTCAGTGCATTTCTTTTCTTTTGTAATTGGATGTAAAGCGCCAAATCTGTTCAGCTTTGTATGTGCAATGTTAAAAGGGGTCTGCAATGATCATAAGGGGTTGTTCTTCACGCCCATAACTTATATTCGACTGGTTAGCTTCTCTATCCTGCTATTTTGAGCTTGTATATCCAAGCATCTAGCAGATTGATGCCTTATAGACATTGATTTGATCCACTGTGTTATTTGTTTAAAATCAGTTAAGAATTCAGGCTGTAACTAAATGACTTAAAAGTACAGTGTCTAAACAGTGTCATCATGACTCATCAAAATGTATTCACTTGCATTAGAAACACTGATGGTGGTTATCCTTCATTTAAACAGAGCTTGCAGTTGTCTATGATATATTATATAATAAACTATGTAACATTGGCAAGCAGTCTAAATAGTATCTAGGTCTATCTCCAAACTATTCTCGTTAGTGTTTATAGGACTCTCATAATATTTAATATAAATAGCAAATTAATCAAATTGCTAAAAAATACATTTGAATAAAAAAATACATTTCAATATAAATATATAAATAAATATTATTATAAAATTATTTTATTTACTTGAATTTGTTGTTACCAATTATTATGTGGCCATAGGTTAGCAGAAGATATTTGCGACTTGGAAACTTTTGTGTTTAATCCTTGCACAATAACCGATAACCCCATATGTAAATATTACTCACACCACAAATTAAGATATTTTTTCTGACCCTGCATAGACAGCAATGTAAGTAACACGATCAAGGTCCAGAAACGTAAAGATTGGTAAAATAATCCATGCGACCTCAGGGGTTCAACCGTAATATTACGAAACTACGAGAATAATTTTTGTGTGCAAAAAAAAAAAACTTTATAGGGAGAGGTCAAGAGAGCACTCGGATTGCATCAAAAATATCTTAATTTGTGTTACGAAGATGAATGAAGGTCTTACAGGTTTGGAACGACTTGAGGGTGTGTAAATGATGAGAGAATTTTCATTTTGGGGTGGAGTAACTCTTTAATGTGATGATATGTTTGTATTGCAAGCAAAGGGCAGGGGAGGTCACTTTGAGTTAGGACCAGTGGACACCTCTTCAACATGGATCATTGACTGTGGTCATAGATCAAAATGACCTCTGTTTGCCCTTTGCGATATCATTGAAGCCAATACATTGTAAATTAAGCTAATGCTTGTGGCCTTTAGCATTAAACATTTCCATTTTTTGACCCAAAAAATCCTAAATTCTGTCGTTATTTACTCCCCCTCCAGTTGTTTTAAACCTGTATGTTTCTTTCTTCTGTTGATAGCAAAAGAACATATTTTGAAGAATCTGGTAACCAAACAGTTGATGGTAGCCAATGACTTCCATAGCAATGTTGGTAGTTACCAACATTTGATTAGACTATGCTTCTTTTGTGCTCAACAAAAGAAAGAAACTTGTACAGTTTGGAACAAACTTGAGAGTGAGGATAGTAAGTGATGACAGAATTTAAAATTTTGGGTGAACTATCCCTTTAACATTGCTCAAAATAATGCCAGTCAATGAAGACTCCTTCAATATGTCAGATGCCTGTTTTCTTCTCAGTGGAATGGTAAGAGCATGTCGTGACGCATCCCTTGCAAAAAATATTTGAAAATGTGCTCTGAATGCAGTGAGCCGCAGCCGTAGGCTGTGTTTTTCTGTGGAAACTTCCATTGTTCAACAAATACAATGAGCCGGATTCATTCACAGAGTGAGCTCTCCTGTCACTTCAGTAAAACTGTGATAAACCATATGACAACAAAGAAATAAAACAATATTTAAGATGCTAGAGAAACAACAACTGGCTTCAAATCAGCTGATTTGTTTAGTCTCTAATTAAAATGAGAGGTTTATCTCTGATTTTCTAATAGCAGTTCAGGACAATATAACATTCAAACATTCTGTGCTTCTTGATAGGTTGGTTTTCTCTTTTATTCCATGAGTTCTGTGCATGAGCTGGTGTGTTTGGGGTCACAACGCATCTAACTGTGATTGCTATCAACACAGATCAGCCAGTCTGTGCCGGTTTTGGCTTGTTCCGTTCAGCACAGAGATGGGGGAGCACTCAACCAATGTAATCAGTATACAGGCATAGAAGGGTTTTAGACAAGAAAGAAACTCCAGTGACAATATGAACGATATTTATGGTGAGTGATTATTGAGTGAAAAAAATAACCTTTGTGTAAAAGAAGTGTAAGAAGTATATTTTTAAGTATAACATAATATCAATCAATTTTCATTACTCTTTCTTAAAACATTTTGGTGGGCTTTACAAAGAGCACTTTGTAATCATTTCTAATGAAACCTTTTAATTTAACATCAATTGTAAATCATTATTTTAATCTATAATTAATAATTTTGTGCTTTAAGAAGTTGACAAACACTAAAGAACATGCACTTGATTATAGTTTTAAATGTAGGTTATTATTCAGTATTACATTTAAAGCACTCTTATGTTCAGCTAATTGCATTAAATATAAAATTAACCTATAATGCATTTTGATTTAATTGCAATTAGCATGCAGTTAAGTAAAACATTTACATTCAGTTCACAATTATTTATCTTTTAAAATATATTATTTCCATAATAAGTACTCTTTTTTTTTTTTTTTTACGTATTCTAAATTGTACTTCTTTTACACAAGTAGCCAAACCCTTTTAATGAAATGCTGTGTCAATCCAATACCGTGTAGTAACAGACAGTGGGGCATGTCTAATGGGGATTGACAGCAGAGATTAGAGGAGTGTGATTGCATAACAGCGATAGAAGACGCTCTGCTGGCTTTAGTCTACGTTATTATGCAACTCAGCCTCGCTGATGAGCTTGTGAGGAAGAGTGGGACTGAATATTAACCAGACCCTTTTAGATACCTTGAATAATGAGGCACAGTTTTGTTTATCCATAGCCAGCAGTCAGATGTTTCCAGGAGACAAATTGTTGTTCCTTGTGTGACTTTCTTTGCGTGAAGTAGTGTTTCTAAGCAGCAGAAAGCACTGCCAATTTCCCATTCAAGCCATGGTCTGATTCCCAAATCAAGAGCCTTAGTGTAGCTCTTTAAGTATGGTTTCCACAAAAATATTAAACCGCACAACTGTTTTCAACATTGCTAATAATAAGAAATGTTTCATGAGCACCAAATCAGCATAGTAGAATGATTTCTGAAGGATTGTGTGACACTGAAGATTGGAGTAATAGCTGATGAAAATTTTGCTTTGCATCACAGGAATAAATTATACATTTAAAAATATATATTTGAATAGAAAATGGTTATTTTAAATTGCTTATTTGATTGGCTTAATTGTAAGTTATTTTAAGCATATTTCACAATGTTAATATTTTTAGTTTTTCAAAATCATTAAAAAAATCTGAATGTCCCCAAATATTTGAACAATAGTGTGTGTGTGTATTTCTCCAAAGTTCTGGCATGAAACAACTGATTGGTTCCTTTTGTATCAGCGGCCAGTGACCTTGCTGCTCAGCATTCAAATACTCAGCTAGTGCTTGCTGTAGTGCTTCAGAAACCCTCCACCTTCCCCAACTCCACCTGCATAGATCTGCTACGGGGTGATTCATGTATGCTATATATGGGGGTTATTTCATATATGTTACATGTACAGGCCTGTTTCTTACATGCTTGCATCAGCATGTTGTGGATGTATTGGCCGTAGCAAGTCTTGGTACTTACTCTGCTGCAGCAGCAGCGTAGCAGATCTATTAAGCCAAGACCAAATACATTAAAATTGTCATGTACATTACCATGCCAATCCCTCGAGAGGTGTCATGATAGAAATATATATAAGATGGATGAAATGACAGTTGTGTCTCTGCCATTCCTCTGTTGCAGGTTGCTTTGAGCCGCAGACATGACGCACCAGTACCCCGCACTCACAGCTGAGCAGAAGAAGGAGCTCCAGGACATCGCTCAGCGTATCGTAGCTCCTGGGAAGGGCATCCTCGCTGCAGATGAGTCCACAGGTCAGTGAGGGTTGCATCTTATATGGAAATAACACTTTCAGTATGATCATTTATTCCCCTCATGTTGTTCCAAACATGAAATATGCAGCAAACCGCTTTCTGGCAGTCCCTCTAACACAATGATGTGTATGTCTGCATGTATACAGGTAGTATGGCAAAGCGCCTGAACCCCATTGGCGTCGAGAACACAGAGGAAAACCGCCGTCTGTACCGCCAGATCCTTTTCACTGCTGACGAGCGCATAGACAAGTGCATTGGTGGTGTCATCTTCTTCCACGAGACCCTTTACCAGAAAGCTGATGATGGCACACCCTTTGCCAAAATGATCAAGGACAGGGGCATTGTTGTGGGAATCAAGGTACAAAATTTGATTTAAATTAATGATTTTATTCAACTGGGATGCATTACATTGATCAAAAGTGAATTAACGCCCTTAAAAAAATTTTCTATTTCAAATAAATGCGAAGAGATGTGTCATGGTTTGCCACAAAATATAAGCGCACAAGTGTTTTAAACACTGATATATAATAAAGAAAAGTTTCCTGAGCAGTAAACAAGAATTAGAATCATTTCTGAAGGTCATGTGCCACAGAAGACTAAAGTATGATGCTGAAATTCAGTATGCATCCCAGGAATAAATTACATTTAAATATATATTAAAATAGAAAACAGTTGTTTTAAATTGTAATAATAATTCACAATGTTTTTTTATTGTATTTTGATCAAATAAAAGCAGCCTTAGTGAGCATAAGACGTCTTCTCGAGCAGAAACCCACCAACTCCGAAATTGAGTAGTGTGGGTACCTTAAATAAAAATCAGATATATATATATATATATATATATATAGATTTGATGTGATGTATAAAATACCCACACACCACCACCACACACACATATTATAATATAGATATATATAGATACGTGACCTTTTTAGCTGCTTGAAGATGTTGTAAAACGTATACTATTGCAAATACTATATTTGTATCATTTTCTTGTATTATAGTTATATGTAAATACGGCCATTAGTGTAAAAATTTAGTTGTAAGATAGTATTGGAAAATACAGTCGGACTCCTGGACTAATTTATCAAGAGTGTGTAGAAAAGGTTCTATATTTTGTCCTACAAATGAAATTTAGAATGTAAATACAAAAAAAAATCCCTATTTATCAAACGTGTGCACGTGGTTCTTACGCACACCAGTAAGTAATCAAATGTTTAGCTTGAAATATGAAATCATTAATTGAGTATTTGCAATTAAAGGACACAGGACACATGCGGCGGCACTTTCTTTTTGTAGTATCGTCATTCTACCACTAGATTCTCTGCATAAGCATGCTCAGAGATGTGCTTATATTTACACACATTCCTAAGTAATAAGTACAAGTTGGTAGATCCCACACTTTGCGTGAAACTGTTCTTACGCACTCACTTCTGTGCGTACCGCACTGTGATAAATGAGGCATGCCTATTCAGCCAATGCTGGCCCATGACATGGGATCCTTAAAAGCAGGTTGTACTCTTTTTACCAGGGTGACAAAGGTGTCGGCCTGCTGCAGGAGGAAACAAAGTGGAGAGAGACCACACCACAGGGTTAAGCTTACAGTTGCATGATATAATATTTGCAAAATGGATGGCAATAATGATGTTTTGTTTAAAGTGAGACATACCTGTTTTTCTTACAGGGCTTGAGTACTGTCAGACACGCGTGTCAGTATAGAAAAGACGGTGCGCCTTTGCAACGTGGAGGTCTGTGCTGAAGATCAGCTCGAGACCACTACTTCAGAGTTAGCATCATGGGAGGAACGGCTAACGTCCTGGGCTCGTACGCCGCAGCATCTGCCAGCAGGTGGCTCATTAAGTCTTGGCTGTCTGTGCATTCATCTTAAAGGCAAGCGGTGTTGTTATTGTTAATTAAAACTAAAACTATTATCTGAATCGTTAATTGAAAAAATAAAGCAGAAATTAAATCTAAATATTAAAAACCAAAAGAATGTTTTTGAAACGTTGCGGTGAAAACTAGCTGAATTAAACTGACAAACTAAAACTTAAATAAAAAGAAAGCTAAATAGAAACTTTTTCAAAAACTGTGGTAAAAGCATATAATATGACTCGAACTAAAATGAAAATATTAAATTCAAAATATGAAAAAAATACTATAATGGTATATAAATAATACGAATGCATAGATATCAGAGATAAGATTTAACCAATGGAGTGTGACTTTTTTGACGTAATATTGTCCATTTGGATTTTCAGAATGGGATTGTGCCCATTGTTGAGCCAGAGATTCTACCTGATGGTGACCACGACTTGAAACGCTGCCAGTATGTTACAGAGAAGGTAGGTACATAAAAAGTGACATCAATTTATAGCATTCAAACAAGACTTGATTTAATGTTGAAACGTACTATATGATTAAATGTACTAACCTTTTCTTTATTTCCCATGTGTCTCCAGGTCCTTGCTGCCTGCTACAAGGCCCTGTCTGACCATCATGTCTATCTGGAGGGAACTCTTCTGAAACCCAACATGGTGACAGCTGGACACTCCTGCCCCACCAAATTCTCCAATGAGGAAATTGCCATGGCTACAGTGACAGCCTTGCGCCGTACCGTTCCCCCCGCAGTAACCGGTGAGTCACGAGTCTAATGGAGAAACCTCAGCTGTGCTTTGAAGCTTTAAGAATGTGGAGCGTCATGATTTAAGAGCGCCATGACGTAGATAACAAAAGGAAATGGCATGTTTTAAAAAGTGTGAGCAGTGAACACTATGTGGTGAGTTGTATGTATTTTGAAATTCCTCTGGCAGGTGTGACATTCCTCTCTGGAGGTCAGAGTGAGGAGGACGCGTCTATCAACTTGAACGCCATCAACAACTGCCCTCTGACAAAACCCTGGGCCCTCACCTTCTCCTATGGACGTGCCCTGCAGGCCTCAGCCCTCAACGCCTGGCGCGGAGTCAAGGAAAATGAGAAGGCCGCCACAGAGGAGTTCATCAAGCGTGCTAAGGTCAGTTGATCAAATCCTTTTCCCATTAAGGTGCAGTCACATTTGGCACAATTTCACATTAGCAAAAGGCCTATTGTCAGTAGAGTAGCACAGTGTGAAGCATAGCTCACACAGAAGTCACTTCCAAACCGAGCAACTTTCTGTTGGCCAACGCGGTTCATCTGTGTGACCAACTTGAATCAGTTGCGAAATTTGTGTATTGCACAAAATTCCTGAACACTTGGGTTCCCCTTGAAATTAATTAATTTTGCCCACGAAAATTCGGCAAACACTGGCAAATGTTGCTGTCCCTAAAGCAAATTTTATTTTTACCCAAATCAAATGCATTTTTTTAAATTGTGGAAATTTCTGTAGTCAATATAATTGAAATAATGCTTTATAAATATGCTCATCAATATGTAAATGTGCTAATTTCTATGAAATAATCTTTAATTAAAATGTGTATTTTGTATACAGATGATAATGCTAATATCTATAATGTATATCTGCATCCTTTCATAAATCATGAACCGCTAAATGTCATGTAAATTCATAGGTAATATCTTTAAATTATAATTTAAGGGCTTTTTTTAAGAATAATTATTTAGCACATAATATTAGGATGTACTGAAATTGGCAGAAACCAAAAAATTCAGCATAACTGCAAAAAAAAAAAAACATAATAATAAAAGACATATACTATATATATTATTTTTTTGCTGTTAGGCTGTAATTTTGGTTGCTGAACAATTTCAGTACCAGCATAATATTATGTGCTAATAATTATTCTTTAAAAAAAAGCCCTTATAAAGAATTTAGAATCATTTTGGTTTTCGGTTTAATTTATTAAATTCATTTGGTCATCAATAGAATCCTAGTATCAATTGAGGGGACACATTTTTCTAGTAAATACATGCATCGCAGTATGGTTAAAGTACTGAGAAGTAATGATACTTTAAATAGAAGGTAAATAGATATGTAAATAGAAATGTAGAATTTATATAGAATTATTATAACATGTAAATAATAAATATATAATAAAAACATATAATACTTAAAAAGAATAAATTGAAGAACATAGAGCTAGGAAGTGAATATGTTAGAATGTTGGGTAAATGCTTTGAGGTAAGGGCTGTCTAAAACTGCCGATTCAGGCACATAAACTGACCTTGTGAACTTTCATCAGGGTAGGATTGGTGCTCAGGCAAGTAGTCTCCTCTGGAACCGGTGGATCGGGGGACAGTCCCTGTACGTTGGCCACAATAATGCCGAACTGAACATCCCGTTCTTTTCCATCGTTCCAGATTCCGCCAGCCAATAGTAGGTGACAGCTGCTACCCTTCCTGTCACCAAACAATACAGGCCTGCGCTGTCTTCTGTACTTAGAGGTGGTCATTGCGAGGTCTCTTAATGTATCTATTTAAGGTATATTAAACTAAGAATGGAGAGGAGAAAGAGAAAGTATCGCAGGAATTGTTTATTTTGAAATAATTCAAAGCGTGGTTTCATGCTACACAACAAGAAAACGGATTTTTTGGGTGGCGTTTTAATGGATGATATAGATATCAGCCGTTCTGTCTTTTCATTCCAAAATAAGTATTCCAATTCGGCACCAAGCCACTAAAGTTGACTTCCCTTGTTTTTTTTTTTTTCCCGTGCAGTCAGTGACTCATCGAGGCCTCGTGGTGATGCTGAAGCCAGGAGTTCAGATCGGTGTGTATGCCAGCAGGGGCAGTTTATTATAATAGGGAATGAAACCGAGTAATATATTATTGTTATGATTAACTCCACCAGACTCTGAGGAATATTATTTTGTGTTTTTCACATATAATGTTAATGCATTGTCTGGGCTGTGTGATTACTGTCCAAGAAATTTAATATAAAATACTAACAATATTAGTTTGAAAAGGACCATTATTTTGAAATTGTGCTCCGTTGTGTTGTGTGCTTGAGTGTATCATGCTCTCCCTCTCCTCCCCGTATTTGTGACACAGTGCTACATGAATAATAACTAATATTGGTTGTAAACGGCGGAGCCTACCAAACTGGAGCTTTTGGGGAGGGGAGCACTCACCGCTCTGTTGACAAAATGTGATCTTGTGATTGATGTGTTCTCTAAGCATTAGTTGCAGATGGTAAGAAAAAACTAAAAATAATACTGTAAATGCCGATGCTGCGTTTGTCATTATTATGCAGGTGCATCTCAATAAATTAGAATGTCGTGGAAAAGTTCATTTATTTCAGTAATTCAACTCAAATTGTGAAACTTGTGTATTAAATAAATTCAATGCACACAGACTGAAGTAGTGTAAGTCTTTAAACGCCTCTGTTGGTTAGTCTTTGGTTCTTTTAATTGTGATTATTTTTGCTCACATTTAACAAAAACCCACCAATTCACATCTCAACAAATTAGAAGACTTCACAAAGTGTTGGCCTTCTGGAAAGTATGTTCATTTCCTGTACATGTACTCAATACTTGGTAGGGGCGCCTTTTGCTTTAATTACTACCTCAATTCAGCGTGGCATGGAGGTGAACAGTTTGTGACACTGCTGAGGTGGTATAGAATCCCAGGTTTCTTTGACAGTGGCATTCAGCTCATCTGCATTTTTTGCTCTCTTGTTTATCATTTTCCTCTTGACAATACACCTTAGATTCTCTATGGGGTTCAGGTCAGATGAGTTTGCTGGCCAATCAAGCACATTAACACCATGGTCATTGAACCAGCTTGTGGTGCTTTTGGCAGTGTGGGCCAAATCCTGCTGGAAAATGAAATCAGTATCTTCAAAAAGCTGGTTAGCAGAAGGAAGCATGAAGTGTTCCAAATTTTCTTGGTAAACGGGTGCAGTGACGTGTGTTTTCAAAAAACACAATGGACCAACACTAGCAGATGACATGGCAGCCCAAATCATTACAGACTGTGGAAACTTAACACTGGACTTCAAGCAATTGGGCTATGAAGCTTCTCCAACCTTCCTCCAGACTCTAGGACCTTGATTTCCAAACGAAATACAAAACTTGCTCTTATCTGAAAAGAGGACTTTGGGCCACTGGGCAACTTAGCCCAGGTAAGATGCCTCTGACGTTGTCTGTGGTTCCGGAGTGGCTTAACAAGAGGAATACGACTGTAGCCAAATTCCTTGACACATCTGCGTGTGGTGGCTCTTGATGCCTTGACCACAGCCACAGTCCATTCCTTGTGAAGTTCACTCAAAACAAAATTGTATAAATTTTACTTGACAATCCTCATAAGGCAGTTCTCTCAGTTGGTTGTGCATCATTTTCTTCCACACTTTTTCCTTCCACCCAACTTTATGTTAACATGCTTGGATACAGCACTCTGAACAGCCAGCTTCTTTGGCAATGAATGTTTGTGGCTTACCCTCCTTGTGAAGGGTGTCAATGATTGTCTTCTGGACAACTGTCAGATCAGCAGTCTTCCCCATGATTGTGTAGCCTAGTGAACCAAACTGAGAGACCATTTTGAAGGCTCAGGAAACCTTTGCAGGTGTTTTGAGTTGATTAGCTGATTGGCCTGTCACCATATTCTAATTTGTTGAGATAGTGAATTGGTGGGTTTTGGTTAAATGTGAGACAAAATCATCACAATTAAAAAAACCAAAAACTTAAACTACTTCAGTCTATGTGCATTGAATTTATTTAATACACAAGGTTCACAATTTGAGTTGAATTACTGAAAAAAAAAAACTTTTCCACGACATTCTAATTTATTGAGATGCACCTGTATTTCATATACCTATTGCACACATTTTTAGCCATAACTTACAGTTCATTCCATTTGAGCTTTCCTCAACAGACCCTCAACAATTTGCTGAATTAAGCATGTTTACATAGATCTAAGTAAATGGGTCATTCTAAGTTATATAATTTAAATAGAAAACATTTTGCATAACAAATAGGGGGTAAAATATCTGTTCAGTTTCTAAAATTAATGAAGGCATATTTACAAATATGGTACACCCTGGATTTCCATAATTGTTTTAAAGCATTAGAGGCACAAAATGCAATTTTTATGTGTTGGGAGACCTATTACAGATGGGTTTGATCAAATATTACGTAACACGAAATTGTTTATTTATTTAATTGTAGTAAAAAATATTTACTTTTATTGAAAACCAAACCCTTTGTTAATTTAAAGGGATAATTCACCCAAAACTGGAAATTCTGTCACAATTTACCCTCTTGTCGTTATAAACCTGCATGACTTTTTCTTTTTTCTTCTGTAGAACACAAAATCATATTTTTAATTTTTTTTAATTTTTTTTGATGGTAACCAAAACTGTTTTTTAACATTATTCGAAATATCTTATTTTGTGATTTGCAGAAGAAATAAACGCATATAGGTTTAACACGAAATGAGAATGAGTAAATAAAGACTTCATTTTTTGGGAGAGCAACTAACCCTTTAAAAGTGGCATTATTTTTAACTGCAAAGTGCTGCAAACCAGATATAATAAATCGGCTTTTTAAGGAAGTGAGAATGACACTAAACCCGCCCCCTTTAACTCTGATTGGAGGCGTCCGTGCCCTCTGTCGTCTGATTGGATAGAATCCTCCAATAGCGGGTTATGCGGTAGTTATTTCACACAGCAATGGCAGCCCTGCAGCTTGGTGAGTCCTGCTTTAATTCAAAACGATTGCCTCATTTTGCCTTCGAAATTATTTCAGTGTTCACGTATTTTTTCCCCCACAATTGTTGTATATTTAAAAGTGCATTACACTAAAGCCAAATGTCAGCAGCTTAGTTATGTTAAGCATGTTTTAAGTCAGGGTTGGGTCACTCACTATGTTTTTGTGAATGAATAATTGATATTTTATGTTTTCCACAATTTAAATGAATATGTAGCTCCTATTTAGTCTTATTTCTTACTGTTTCATTTTGGTCATAGCAGAAATGCAGCGAGGGCGATATGCTGCCCTTGCCATCGCTGCAGTGGTCATTGTGGTGGGCATCCCACTTTGGTGGAAGACCACCGAGACCTACCGCGCCTGGCTCCCTTTCTCTGAGATCAGCGAACTCGACTCCCTCCAGGTAACACGCACTTCGTCCTTCCTCAAGACAGAATCATCTGTTAGTTCAGCAATGACATATTATCGTGTTTTTGACAGCTTCAGCTAAGTGTTGATATCGAGGTGGTCTTCTCGCGAGGAACACTGACCCCAGAACAGCAGAAAAAGTTTCCACTTAGCCATGTCAATCAAAAGGAGCACCAAGTTGATGGTAAGTAATCAATTTCTGAAACTATTTGGAAGCTTCATCATAAAACAAATTTAAAAAACAAAGAACAGAAATTTTGATCCAGAACAGAATGCATTGCTCTCTTTTCCTCTGAAGCTAAAACAGGTTTGCGGTACAAATATGAAACCAGATATCGCACTGCCACTATAATGGAGGAAGACGCCTTGAATCAGCCCACTGCTGCAGGTTGTGTGGATTTATTGTTACTAGTAAATTATGATTTAAAGCGTTCATATGATGTTGCTAAAAAGAACATTATTTGGTGTAATGAAATGTGTTTATGCGGTTTAAGGTAAAAAAAACCACATTATTTTTGACATACTGTACATTATTGTTTCTCCTCTATGCCCCACCTTTCTGAAAGGCGTCGATTTTTACAAAGCTCATCGTTCTGAAAAACGCGAAGTGTGCTCTGATTGGTCAGCTATCTAGTGTGTTGTGATTGGCCAAATACCTTAAGCATGAAATGGAAATGTTACGCCCCTCACCATACTGTTGATGCCGTGTCCGGCCGGAGCGACGAGACAAAAACATTAAAACCCATTATAAACGAGGCATTTGTGGCATCCATTGACATAATTACGGATTATAATGACTTAAACTGTCTTTTTACACTTTGCGTTGCATCGCGCCGTGTAAACATAAAACAATGTCTGCATTTATGATCAGAGAAAGGAAGAAAGGACAAACTACAAGTGCTACTCTACACTGCCCAAAACTCGCGTTTGAATCATCAGTGGCAAATCCTTTAAAGATGAAAACATATTTACAGTCTGTGAGTCAGAACAGCCGGCATTTTAGTCTACACTACCAGAATCAAGAAACAGTCCTCCATAAAATGCACTGCACACATCTGAATATTTGGGTTGGAATGTTCTGGAACAGTGTTGTAAATAAAAATTAACCACTGATTTCTAGTCGTGTCCACTTTTGGAAGACCAAACAACAACGTCTACAGAGTGCACCCTCTCAATTCATTCGAATCTTTGTTGTGAAAAAGTTCGTTTATTTCAGTAATTCAACTCAAATTGTGAATTTGTGTATTAAATAAATTCAATGCTCACAGACTGAAGTATTTTAAGTCTTTGGTTATTTTAATTGTGTTGATTTTGGCTCACATTTCACAAAAACTCACCAATTCACTATCTCAACCAGTAGAATACTTCATAAGACCAATAAAAATAAAATTTTTAGTGAATTGTTGGCCTTATGAAAAGTATGTTCATTTACTGTACATTTACTCAATACTTGGCAGGGGCTCCTTTTGCATGAATTACTGCATCAGTGCGGCGTGGCATGGAGACAATCAGACTGTGGCACTGCTGAGGTGGTATGGATGCCCAGGTTGCTTTGATAGCGGCCTTGAGGTTATCTGCATTGTTGGGTCTGGTGTATCTCATCTTCCTCTTGACAATAACCCCATAGATTCTCTATGGGGTTCAGTCAGGCGAGTTTGCTGGCCAATCAAACACAGTAACACCATGGTCATTGAACCAACTTTTGGTACCTTTGGCAGTGTGGGCAGGTGCCAAGTCCTGCTGGAAAATGAAATCAGCTTCTCCATAAAGCTTGTCAGCAGAAGGAAAAATGAAGTGCTCTAAAATTTCCTGGTAGATGGCTGCGTTGACTGTGGACTTCAGAAAACGCAGTGGACCAAAGTCCTCTTTCAGATGAAAGTAAATTTTACATGTCATTTGGAAATCAAGGTCCCAGAGTATGGAGGAAGAGTGGAGAGGCACAGAAACCATGTTGCTTGTGTGAAGTTTCCACAGTCAGTGATGTTTTGGGCTGCCATGTCATCTGCTGGTGTTGGTCCACTGGGTTTTCTTAAGTCCACAGTCAACGCAACCATCTACCAGAAAATTTTGGAGCACTTCATGCTTCCTGCTGCTGACAAGCTTTATGGAGATGCTAATTTAATTTTCCAGCAGGATTTGGCACATGCCCACACTGCCAAAAGCACCAAAAGTGGGTTAACGACATGGTGTGCTTGACTGGCCTGAACCCCATAGAGAATCTATGGGGTTATTGTCAAGAGAAAGATGAGAGACACCAGACCCAACAATGCAGATGACCTGAAGGCCGATATCAAAGCAACCTGGGCTCCCATACCACTCGCAGGGCCACAGGCTGATTGTCTCCATGCCACGCCGCACTGATGCAGTAATTAATGCAAAAGGAGCCCCTACCAAGTATCGAGTACATATGCAGTAAATTAACATACTTTCCAGAAGACCAACAATTCACAAAAAAATGTTTTTTTTATTGGTCTTATGAGTATTCTAATTAGTTGAGATAGTGAATTGGTGGGTTTTGTTAAATGTGAGCCAAAATCATCACAATTAAAAGAACCAAAAGACTTCAACTACTTCAGTCTGTGTACATTGAATTGATTTAATACACGAGTTTCACAATTTGAGTTGAATTACTGAATAAATTAACTTTTCCACGACATTCAAATTTATTGAGATGCACCTGTAGTTTCGCTTGCACAACGAAACAAACACGCCGTCAACCACGGTGGGCTTGACGTGAGCGGCAGCGGGCGGGCTTGCGGAAACCATTTGTGACGACCCCGGGCTGGACTCCGCTGCATCCACGGTGAAAGCCGATCCGGCGAACCACAGCGCAAAGTTGTAGTATTTTCTCAGCGACCAGCACGGATCAGCTCAGGCATGACGAAGCAGATATCGTCCACTTTTGGAAGACCAAACAAAGTACGTATTGACCCGAATATAAGCCGATGTTTTATTTTTTCCTGGAAATACATCTGAAAAAACGCGGTCGTCTTATATTCATGGTCTAGACTTTGACGTGTCAATAATACACCACAACAATAGGTGGCGCCAAATACAAATAAAACAAGTGTGCCATGAAATACGTAAATGCGCGTTGTAAAGATCGCGACCAAACTCCCTTTGTGATTTTAAAACGTACGACAGTACCCAGATTTGAAGACTACAGTAAGATTTAACTTCTACTGTAAATAAGATTTTGGTAGAGCTGCTATTAGATGGATAGCCTAAATGTCCTAATTTTTTTTTATGATATATCAAAAAGTGTATATTTTTAAAAAGTGATTGTTGGTACATTTTACAAGTTTTTACCATACTTTCAAAACAAAAAATAAAATAAGAAAAATATGCAATATGAAAATAATTGAAGACAAAATGTGTTTTACTGAAGAAAAAAAACAAGATTTGGTTTTTAAAAAAACCTTTTTCCAAAAGGTACATCTGGAAAAAGGGTTGTGTGTTTATAGGGGGCCAAACGGGTAGTTTCGCTTTCACAACGAAACACTCAGCGTCTTCACGACATGGCGGCAGCAACAATACTACAGCGAGAATAAAAGTTACACCTTCTTTCTTTGCGTGAAAATTTGGGCGGCGTTCTGCAAATCTTCCAACATTGTGACGTAGTATGTGGGGGCGTGTTAGAACGAAGCCGTTTTAGGGGGGCGTGGCAGAAACTTAATTTTGATAAAGAATATCTCTTTGGATTTGAGACTTTAGTCTTTGCAACTTTACAGATCTTCTTTATGCACCAAGAGCTTGTAATACGAAACATCTTATGACCCCTTTAATCAGTTATTTAATTATTTATTAATACCAGTTCAATTATGTCTAATTTTAATGAGGATATATTGACTATACTGACAGATTATAGAATATTTTAATTGTTGTAATTCCCACTGACGGAAGAACAATTGCAATCACTTATACATTAAATATTCTTCTTCTTATCCATTATCATTTGCTTTCAGAGGAACCCTTAAAACTTGAATAGACTCCCAACAGAACTAAATAGTTAGAACTAATTCGTTATTGTGGTTTCTTTTTAAATGGTTGTTGTTGTGAAATTGTGAACATGTATATGGATTTTAGTGTAAGCACTGAGATCTTTTTACTTTTTCCAATTACCTGCCCAGGCACTACAGGTGGAAATTGGCCATTGTGGCTATATTTGGCACATTTTACATTGATTATGTGCATTATTAATGTGTATTGTCCCTGAAATATGGATAAAATAAAAAAAGTATTATTATAGTAAATAGTAATTGTATTTGTTGAGTTATTCCAAACAAAAGATAATTTAAAATGAGCTGTTTTGGGTTTCTTCGGTTTTCTTTTTGTCACATCACTCATTTTTAAATGTGAATTAATTTTTCTATTGGTACTATGGAGTTTCTATCCCTGAGTTGCTTACTTCTCCCTCCACAGAGGCAGATCTATCCTTACACATGCTCTCTGAGAGTTCTTGTGGGTCTGTGGTTGTATATGTGATCCCCGAGTCCGCCGCCCTTCTGCCAGAGGTAAGATTCAGAGCATTTCTGTATTTTTACATACTGAAATAACTTCTGAAGCTCATTATGCTCATTCTGGCTGTTTACTTTCAGGATGTGAAAGTGTACGTGGGGCAACGGCGCACTGCGCTGCTACGTTCTCCTCCCTTTAAAAGTTCTTGGAGTCTGATTGCTCCACCCCGCCCCAATGGTCACCACCGTCCGTTCACCGGATCGCGCAGGTGCGGTCAAAGCGTTCGCTTATGAACCCACCCTTGCCCCTCTCGCCTTCAGGGCTCTCAGGGTTTTAAGACAATCCGTGTCGGGTTGTGGTCTTTACTCAGGGCTTTACTGGTGACGACGGCTAGTCTGTATTGCAAGCTTACACGGTTCCCCCTAGAGAATTGCTTATGTTCACCCCACCGCGCCTTGCCGTCGTCGCGGCCTTGTGTTTTTCACAAGAGCCTTCCGCCTCCTGAGTGGCTGTGGCGGTTCTTTTCAATTCGCTCCCCGTCCGTATTTGAGTCCCGAACACAGTTTATACTTTAATATTCATTTTTTTCTTTAATGTTCGTTACCATTACCTTTATATGCAGTTGCCCTCATGGATTTGTTTTGTTTCCCCATTTTCCTCCTCCTGGATATTTATTTCAATGTAATGTGATCAATTGGTATTACGCTGTGGGTATTTCATATCATCCAGTTCCCTGCAGTCTTGAGCGAACAAGACCATACATCGACCCCCATGCTTACTAGAAATACCTGTCATTTTCTATCTCTGTCACTTCATTAGTTTCCGTCGTTTCCTGCAGTCCTGTAGTGCGACCAAAGACCAAAGTTACGACATTCTAGTATAGAGCTCTTGTGCGCGTTCGTTTCTACGACGATCTATATTAGCATCACTTATTGTACCTCCGTTTCTTTTCTGGGGGAATGCTCTCTTTGACATCCCCCCCGCTCACCCCCTCTCCCTCCCCCCCTCTGTGTCAGCACTATAACTCAGCTGTCACGACATGACCGCGCCCACCCACAAGTATCAACAACCCTGTGAGGCCGACCTACGCGTGAGATTTGAGCTATAACCCCCCCTGACTCGGATCTGTTTTAAGGAATGGTTTTTTTCTTTTTGGAGTGATCCCTACACAATTCCTGGTACTTCTCCGTTCGCACACGGTTCCACCACATGCGCCCTGCCCCTCTAACCCTGTACTGACCACCCATTCAGCCCTACCTGCTGCCCAGCCTCATTCCCCACCAGCTCCTCTTTTCATCAGAGACCACACCGAACAGCGGCCCCCCCGGTGCTATACAACGCCTTCACAGCCTCGTGCCCGGCGCCCCCCCGGCATATCTCGGTACTGTCCAGATATATTAACTTCCTTAATCTGTATGGCAGCAGCGTAATATACAGTAAATGAATGAATAATCACGTTTCTTGTCTCTCTGGACTCGAGTGTTCTGTGCTTGTCAGATTTTCATGATATGTCACCTTTAAATATTGTGAATTATATGAAATGACGTGAATGTGCTGGATGTTGCAAATGTGAATATGTCTTTTATCTGTCATCTGTGTCCCCAGGTGTACAATGTGAATGAAATGTACGGACCTGAAGCTGAACGTCCTGTAGATATCAACATTAATATGGCTAAAGTGATGGGTGTGTTTTTGGCACAGTTACGGTTAGTACTTTCACAAATGTAAGTAAAAATACCTGGTTTGCCCAGGTGAGTGTTTTATTTCACTTTCTTTATCATTTTGTTTCTAGGCTCATGCTGGGAGTGCAGCATACTCATCCTCCCACAGGCTTTGTGCTGCAGAGCCCAGGCAGCGCTGGACTGGCTGATTGGGAGCTGGACCGACTCCTGTGGAGCCGCAGTGTGGAGAACATCGCCACTGCCAGCACCACCATCACCTCGCTGGCTCAGCTCCTCGACCAGATTGGAAACATCGTCATCAATGACAACATCGCACAGCAGGTGGGAGGTCCAGATGTTCATAGTTCATCACATAATGAAATAGTTCCACTGTAACATTTTGTTCTGAACCGTAGGAATTGTAAAATGCACACTTTTGCTATTATTTCTCGCACAGGTTTCCAGTGCAGTGACGTCGCTCCAGTCTGCTGTCGCCGAGTTAGAGGCTGGGAACCTGGCCTTTGCGCTTCAGTACAGCAGGGAGGCCATTTTGGCTTCAGAGAGGGCCTTTTTCGACCCCTCTCTTTTGCATCTTCTTTATTTTCCAGACGATCAGAAATTCGCCATCTATATTCCTCTTTTCCTACCTATGTGTGTACCTATTGTGCTCTCGCTACTGAAAATTGTGAGTGAAGCTAAGAAAAGGCGAGCAGATAAACAAGCCAAAAGTGACTAAGAAACCACGGCTTGTTTGATGCATACACACTAATGGCTGCATTTGTGTAGCATGTTCAAAAAACACACTGATTCATTAAGAGATGATGTATGTGGTGTACATTTACATTTTATTTATTAGACCAATAGTCTTATCTGTCATTGGATGAAAAAGAACTGATATGAAATCCAGATTATATGCTTAAATTTACGAAGGCAGCTGTACTGAACAATGAATGAGTGAAATGATTGATTCTGCAGTGTGAATAAAAGTGCAGTGTGAAATTTGGTGTCTCTCTTTGTCCACTGCATGTCTTGTTTTAACAGTGTAACACTGGGTCATGATCTCAGTTTCATTTAGATTTGTGAGGAGTTTGTAGGCATATTGTGGTTTGTTTTTCAAGGGAATCATAGTTGCAACAAAAGTAAAATGCAAGATTAAAAAAAATTGTTTATTGACATAATACAATATCTCTGGAAGGTGGGTTGAGAGGGTGTGTCTTTAAGATGGGTTTCTGTCATACGAGACAGAAGCGCCATGTGAGAATTATTTTCAGTTGTATGAATTTCTATTGAAAAACCTGATGTTTTCTGTTTATATAATATATATATAAATATAATTCAAAACTGCTATGTTTGTTTTACAATGGAACTGAAAAAACCAAATGTGCCAGGAACTAAGTGAAAGTGCTGTATTTCCACCATTCACACGGAATTAATATCAAGCAAAATAATAGTAGCTCACTATACTATATATATCTAGATAGGTAGTAGATACTGCATACTGGTTTGATGCATTAAAATTGCACCAAATGAATAATGTAATTTTTAAAAGGGACATGTTACACGATATCATCATTTTTATCGCTGTTTTAAATTAGTGTGACAGAAAAAAAAAGATGTTAAGGCACTATGACGGTCTCAATGACCCTTCAATAATTTTAAAGATAGACCATTTCAGAATGAAAGTGTAACTGGGGCTGTAAGTCCCTCACATTCTGCCTAACATACGAAGAAAAGGTCATACGGGTTTTAAACAACATTATCAGCTAAATAAAAAAACAGTTTCAATTTAACTCATGAAAGGTGCCGCAGTACTGCCAAGCATGTATCCTTCCGCGTAGCCCCGCCCCTCCGCGCAGTCGCGAACGTGTGTTGAGGGGAAAAGGGACAGCGCCATATTGGGAGGGATCGTTTTTTTTTTCCTTTGCGAAATAAAGGTTTTGAATAGAACCACTGGCATTGGTTGTTAAACGTATATAGATACCGCAGTGCTAACGGATTTTTTTTTGGTCACCTGACGTCTCAACGTCGTTTGCGTAACGTCTGGTTGAAAATGTCTGGCAGTGTAATTCGAGGGCCTGCAGGGAACAACGACTGTCGGATTTACGTAGGTAATTTACCCCCCGATATTCGCACCAAGGACGTAGAGGATGTGTTTTATAAATACGGAGCCATTCGGGATATCGACCTTAAAAACAGAAGAGGAGGTCCGCCGTTTGCATTCGTGGAGTTCGAGGACCCGAGGTAACTAAACACGCAAACAAACCAAGCCCAGCCTGAAGCTACATGCTTATGTGTTGCTAACGAATACACAAGAAGACGATGTTATCTCTCTTTACTTATTACATGATATAAATACGTGTTTTATACGCAAATGCTAGTCTTTTAAATTAAATGCTAATATGAGGCGCTGAAATCCGTCAGCAAGGTCATAACACGGAAGTTTAAGTAACGTTAGCGTATCTAAGCTAATTTTATTAAGCTAAGGTGTTTTTTTTTTTTTTTTTTTACCATATGAGGAAGTATACAAAACTCTTAAAGGGGTCATATGATGCTTTTTTTTAAAGATCATTATTTTGTGTATTTGGTGTAACAGAATATGTTGACATGCTTTAATGTTCAAAAAAACACATTATTTTTCAAATACTGTACATTATTGTAGGTCCTCTATGCCCCGCCTCTCTCAAACGCTTCGTTTTCTACAAAGCCCCTCCTTCCGACAAGCGCAGTCTGCTCTGATTGGCCAGCTGACCCAGTGCATTGTGATTGGCTGAACACCGCAAGCACTGGTCAGAAATGTAACGCCCCTTACCATAATTGCGAGCTTCATCTTTCAAAATAAATGTAAAGACAGAGCCCGAAAGGGGAACAGAGTCGCGTGACAGACACAGTGATGAAGCTGGTATGTGTTTGCAGTACACAAGCCACGGTTAAGACAGCTGACTCCACTGTGATCTCTCTCTCACTCTCTCTCTCTCTCACACACACACACGATGTGCAAAACTCTGCATTTGAACAGTCAATAGCAAATACTTAAACTAATAACAAAACAGTAGCTGATTCAGAAGCGCCAGATTGTCATAGCAAAGTCAGAATGACATCCTCTCCTAGGTTCACGAAACGGTCGTCCATAAAATGCTGCATTGTGTTCTGTTGATAAAGTAACCCTTTAAAGATTCCTAAATGCATCTACTTCCGTAAGGCCAAATAAAGTGCTTTTGCTTTCGCCTAGAAACACACAGCGTCTCCCTGAAATGGCTGCTTCAACACTAACTGCGGTTACTGAAACCACGCCTTCTTTCTTTGCGTGCACATTTGGGCCGCATTATGCTAATATTTCCACATAGTGAGGTAGATATGTGGGGGCGTGTTAGAACGAGCCGTTTTAGGGGGGCGTGGCAGAGTCTTAACTTTGATAAAGAATATCTCTTTGGTTTTGAGATTTTAGTCTTTGCAACTTCAGGGATCTTATCTATGCACAATCAGCTTGTAACACTCCAAAGAGAAAGGAAAACTTGAAATCGCATCATATGACCCCTTTTAAGTATGCAGTATATTTTAATTAAATGCTCTAATTTTGTAAATACAATTGTACCATGTTTAGATTGAGAGTATAAAATTCTGCGCATGCGCAAACCATGAGGATTATTTTATCGTTCACCACTCATTATTTTCTATGTCTGCAGAGATGCAGAGGATGCTGTGTATGGACGAGATGGCTATGACTATGATGGCTATCGTCTTCGAGTGGAGTTCCCAAGGAGTGGCAGGGGAGGTGGAAGAGGTGGAGGTGGAGGTGGTGGAGTTGGAGCTCCCAGAGGCAGATATGGCCCTCCATCCAGGCGTTCGGAGTACAGGGTCATAGTGTCAGGTGAGTGGACATAACAGTGTATGGATGTGCACAGACTCCACAATTTTTATTTTTAGCTTCAGACTAGGCCTGGGCGATAAAACGGTATCGATATTTATCGACGGTAAACCTTCTTCGATAACGATATAAAAAAATGTCGATATAGCGCACGATATAGGCACGAGCTATGAGTGACGCAGACAGCACACAAAAACATGAACACATGCTGAATTGAGTGCTGTGCCTGCCTGTGATGAGGAGATTGTGAATAAAAAAATGAATATTAGTTGAATTTAAAATAAACATTTGCATTTGAATGTTAGGAGTGCGTCAGGGAGCGTCATCAGTGGCGCACGAGATGCGGTGATGATGATGTAAGTGACGTTGTTGCATTTTAATGTTTTGTTAGTCTAGCCCACGAGACGCGCCGCTGCTGTGTTATGCATTCAAAATATTAGAGAAATATAGAAGCTCAATGCGTAGAAGATCTTGATTAGGTGAAAACCGAAACCAAGCCATTCACACAGAACGCATATCCAGCGCATTTTTAGATGGACAAATATGACCGCTGCAACCATGCAAAGTTAAAGCAGTTTAAACTTTTAGAAAACACGTCGCGAATTTGTGGAGGTTTATTCCTTTTCACTGCGTCTCTTATGTTTTTAAATGCAATCTGTGTGATGGGTGATTCGGCTCTTTGTATTAAGCAATGCATAAATACATGATGCTGTTTTGTTCATAATTGTTTATGCAATTTACAAAATTATATTTGATTTATATGAATTAATTTAGACGTAATGCAGGTTTTTTTTATAGACATTTATTTTCTTGCATTGACAATTTAAAGGGGTATATGATGCTGCGAAAAAGAACATAGAGGTGTATTTGGTGTTTATGAAATGTGTTTATGTGGTTTAAAGTTCAAAAAACTTTATTTTCCACGTACTGTACATTATTGTTCCTCCTCTATGCCAAGCCTTTCTGAAACGCGTCGATTTTTACAAAGCGCATCGGTCTGAAAAAGCGAGGTGTGCTGTGATTGGCCAAATACCTCAAGCGTGTGATTGACCCGAATCCCTCAAGTGTGTGATGGAAATGTTACGCCCCTCCCCATACTGTGATGATGCACTGTCCGGCCGGAGCGATGATTCAAAAACATGAAACTACCATTATAAAAACGAGGCATTCGTTGCATCCAGTGGGGACATAATTATGGATTATAATGACTTATACGGTCTTTTTAAGCTTTGCATCGCGCCGCGTAACATAAAACCATGTCTGCTTTTGTGATCGGAGAAATGACAAAACAACAAGCCCTACTCTACACTGCCCAAAAAACTCGCTTAAAAAAATATAAAAAAAACGTACTTGCATAAAGTAAAAGTAGAACAGCCGGCATTGTAGTCTACTCTGCAGGTTCAGGAAACAGTCTTCCATAAAATGTGATGCACAAATCTGAATATTTGGGTTGAGTGTTCTGGAACAGTGTTGTAAATACAACTTAACCACTGATTTCTAGTAGTGTCCATTTTTGGAAGACCAAACCAAGTAGTTTCACTTTCACAACGAAACCCACAGAGCTTTCACAACATGGTGGTGGCGGCGGCAACAACAAAAAGGCTACAGCCAGAATAAAAGTACGCCTTTTTCTTGCGTGTGAACATTTGGGCGGAGCGGTTATGAATTTCCACATAGTGATGAGAATGTGGGGGGACGTGTTAGACGAGAGTTTTAGGTAGGTTGGCTGACTCGTAACTTTATAAAGAATATCTATTGGATTTGAGACTTTAGTTCTTTGAACTTTACAGATCTTCTGTATGACACTAAGAGCTTGTAACACTCGCAAGAGAGAAAGGAAAAATTTAAATCGCATCATATGACCCCTTTAAATGTGCTGCATTATTTTGCCTATTGTGCACTCCTGTAGCCTCGGGAGACAAGCCAAAAGTTTCATTAAGTTTAATCTGCATATAAAATATTAGAAATTAGATATGTTTCATTTTCATTGTGTGTTTGACTGTTTGTCTCAAATTGGGTTAATTTAAAAAGTTAAATTTAAAAAAAATTCTATTGCTCTTGGTTTTTAAAAAAGTTATAAAAAAAAGTCAATAATTATCGATACCAAACGATATAAAACATATCGTTGATAAAAATTTTTTTTAGCTATATCGCCCAGCCTTACTTCAGACTATGATTCCATCAAGTTGGAGGACAACATGTTTTATATTTTAAGCTAATTTTAGTAATTATTTTCATTTGTCATGTGTCTCCTTGCAGGGAGGTTACATTTTTGCATGAGTTTATTGTTTTCTGTGATCCTCAGTCATTTAGTTTGATGTCCATTTTTTTCTCTCACTAGAATCATTTAAAAAGTTGGCAAGTGTATGATGCCTGGTATTTTAAAATGTGTTCTGATTTTTAAAGTTGTGTAGTGTAGTCCAGCCTTTAGTATTCTTTAATGTTTAGTGTTTTTTCTTTTTCTGTTTGGCAGCTGTCATATACATATCATATTCACTGTGCCTATTAGCGTTACCTGGTCCTTACTTGAGGGGAAAAAAGCACACCGACTAACCAGATTACAGTGTTTACTTTGTGTTTTTCCTCACATTTTTATTTGTGGAATTGCAATTTTCAGAATCGGGAAAGCATAAATCTGTTTATTTTACAAATTTATTAAGTTCAAATATCTAATTATTTTAGTAAATATGATGTAAAATAAATATAAATTTAATTGCCGAAACTATTATGCATGCATTTAATATCTTTAAATGGTGCGATATCATAAAAAGCTTTTGCACTTCAGGAAAGCTCCCATAGCTATTGGCAAAAGTACCCACAAATTAACCTGGGTATGCAAAACCTACTGCTTTCTTGAAATGGTCACTTGTTGGTGTAATGATTCTTGTGCTGTTCATTTAGAGAAGGATCTACTTATGTAATGGTTATGATTTTTTTCTGTCCAGGACTTCCTCCTAGTGGCAGCTGGCAGGACCTTAAGGATCACATGCGTGAAGCAGGTGATGTATGTTATGCTGACGTTTTCCGAGACGGCACCGGCGTTGTGGAGTTTGTGCGCAAAGAAGACATGACCTACGCCGTTCGAAAGCTGGATAACACTAAGTTCCGGTCACATGAGGTAGGTGTGAGTTTGTAAACGTAGACCGCCATTGGACAGGACAGGGCATAGCTTTAAGGATTTGGGAATATCAAGGTAAGCTTGATGTCAGAGACCCATGATGGAGCCACATGGACTAGGAGGATCCATGGAATGGCTCTTTTGAATGTAAGTGATTTTGTCAGTGGGCCACATCTGGAAGGATGTGTAATTTGGTGTAGTGCTAAATCTAAAAAAAAATAATAATAATTTATCTGTTTTAGATTCGCCAAGTGAGTCATGAATTAGGAGTAACCTGAGATCTGGTAGTTCTTTGTTAGAAAGTGTCCCGTTATGTTCCTCAGGGAGAGACGGCTTACATTCGCGTAAAGGTGGATGGCCCGCGCAGCCCCAGTTACGGGCGCTCGCGCTCTCGCAGCCGCAGCAGGAGTCGCAGCCGGAGCAACAGCCGCAGTCGCAGCTACTCTCCACGCCGCAGCAGAGGATCGCCGCGTTACTCGCCCCGCCACAGCCGCTCCCGTTCCCGCACCTAAACATCCACATCCCAGCTAGCTGGCTGGCCACAATCATATACACGCTGTGTTGTCCTCTATTGGACCCACTGTTGTACTTCATTGCTCTTTTGACTTTTGTCTCTCCACTTTCCCCAGTTTGCTTTCTTTCACCTTTGGTTTGTTAATTGTGTTTTTTATTATTTGTCTGTCATTCTGCTAATGACAGCTATGTGTAGCTAAGTAGATGTTCTCCTTTCTCTCCTTTCTTTCCCGTCAATCCTTTTTTTTTGTCTCCTATCCCATGACCCTTTTGTGTCTTTGTCTTGCATTCCCATTTTAACTGGATCTTCATACTCATCCCTTGTACTATATTTGACATGTTTGACAAGGGACATGTTGAAATGCTTTAAATAGTTGTGTGTGTGACTAATTAATTTGCTACTGTTTTATTTTGTTAATGATGCTTCATTACTGGCTTTTTTGGGGTGGGATTCTTTTTTCGTTGGAAAACTGTTCTACTTTTACCTTTTCATGTCTTTCTATAGACAACAGAAGAGCAGGATTAAAGAAAGCTTTGGAATAAAGGATTTTGAAGCACAGTTCATTCATATTAGGATATTTGGAGGAGGAGGAGCAGGCATTTCATTTAAGGAGGCAATGGTATGACGGCAAGCGGCTTTAGTCAACTTCAAAAAGGCAGTTGTTTTTCTACAGACTTCCAGTACTCTGGATTTTCTTAGTTCAGTAACACATTAGTTTTGCTTTGCCATTCTTCCTCCTTTCACAACACCCCTTCCCCGTTTAATTTACCTTTTCTCACTGGTCATTGCTGCTAAGCATGCATGTGTACTGTCTGGATGTTGCGATGCTTGTACGTACATTAAGACAGCATTGTTTTTTTATTTTTTGGGTGTTTCGTTTTTAAATACAAAAACATTTTTGCCTGTTGTCCAAAATGTGCTGGGATTAGGCCACTATTGAACTCTCATGTAGATATATCATTAGACAAGATAAAGGCTTGCCATGTGCAGTTGTTCTCATGTAAGTTGTGTATTTGTCAAGAGGAAGTGTCTTTTTTTCTAGGTTAGATTTGCTTGTTTTTCCAATGAATAAGCACAATTTAATGTGTTTAGGTGGTGCTCTAAACCTCTTCCGAGAGCACATCATAGTCTGGTATCCTTTTTGTCATTTACACAGGAAAAAAAAATACCGCTCCTATGATCAATTTATAGAAGCTTTCAATAATAGAAGCTCTTCATTTAGCTGTGATTCTAACTTGTTACCTCCCTCTCTTTGATTTTGCTGGTATTCAAAGGTTTGGATTGGAGGAGGGGCTCACTGTGTCCCGATCCTTGGAGCCGGATCATTGGATCAGTTCAGGATCAGGAGCAGGATTAGGATTAGGATAAGGATGGATACATACATGGAGCGGGATCAATTTACCGGGAACGGGAACCATAGGAGAGGATCCCAACCCCAGCCCCGCATCCGCCCCACCAAACCACAACGTAATTGGCTTCTCTAGAACCAAATTCATTTTTTCATTTTCCGTGGAGCCCCATTGATGCGCGCAGAAGGGATCCAGGTGCCTCTTTTATTTTTGCGAGATTTGTTTTTTGGTATAAAAAGAAGCAGAGCAAGGAACCAGAAGGCTGGATGGAATCGGCATGAGGAGCGTGGTAAATAGGGGCGAATTCGTGGGAGGGTGGGATCATAGGCACATTTTCAGGGGGATGTTGTAGTTTATTTAGGGTTTCAAAAATCACTTTTCAAATAACATTTGTTGGCATTTGCTGTGTTGGCAGTGGTGTTTCTTTCCCCCCACAATTGGCTACTTTATATTTCTAGATTGTAGTGTGTTTTTTCTCTCTCCCTTCTTTAAATAAAGCTCAAATGTTCAATTAAAGTGTTTTGTTTTCTTCATTTTTCTAGAAATTAACTTGCACTGTGACTGATACAGTAAACATTCAAATATGTGTGTCTGTGGAAGATTTTGAGGTCATTACATAGTAAATTAAACAAGTATTTTGGCACGCAACACATTGTCTTTACATATAGCTGTAGATTAGTATGTTGAAATATTAATTTATGAGAAGACGTTATGAAATCATGCTTGGTTGATTCCAAATGTGAACACTATTTAAGGCAGTGAACATAATGTTTAGTAACCAGTAAGTTACATATAAACTTGAGCTCTCATGTAGTGTGGTAAACAAATTGAATAATACCTCACAGGAATCAATACCTTTCGCCTGAGGATGTGGGATTCTGAGTCCAGACGGGCCCTGGTGCATTGTGGGATGAAATAAAATGCGGGCAGTGAGAAGCTAGTGGAAAACGCTCGTAACACGATCAACGTGAGCCAATCAGAGAGCCGGTGCAGTGCGGTGGGCGGGTCTCCACGGGTTTCGTGACGCGAAGTTGGATGTGAGTTACGAGCGCAGCCGCATGGGTAGAGTTACGACTGAAAAATAGTGGTTCGAGAAGTCAAGCGTGAACACGGCGGCTCAAAAAAGCCTGCGTTAAACAGTATTCCAGAGTAAGAGCATCAAAAGCGGGTGAGCTATGTGCGTTTATTTATTATGCATGCATCCGAAGAGTTGACCATGTCGCTCGTGAGAAAAAAAAAATGCATTTTAAACATTTATGCATTTGGGGTACACCCGACAGCTGGGACCCGGACCCCACCCCCACAGACGTGAGCCGACCCCCCCCCCGGGGGACCTGGAGTTTGAGAGACATGGAGGATGAAGCATCGTGGACGCAGCACTCGCAGCAATTCTATTAGGCATTCGCCTTTAAATAATTGTTATCGTTGGATTCGAGACGTTTTTGAGAAGAAATACGCTGCGTGAAATTGTTTTTGTAGAGAATAATTAGGGCGGTGGCGTGAAATGAAAGTTAGAACTGTTCGGCGAATGGAGAAAAAAAATGTTACGTAATTCTGCCAATCACGAGAGAGCGTTGAGAGCAGACGCTGAAGACATCAGCACCGTATGGCTTTAATGGACTCCTCTGAAGACACCAGAGTGTATTTTGTTGACATGGCAGCACTTGAGTGAAAGTTACTTCAGTTTGTCTTGTAAAAATAACCACAGCTTGCAACAAACAGTTATATCAGCTTTGTGTGATTTCCCTCTGCGTGACCTTATCAAAGGCAGACACCTGGTGCTGTGAATTATTAATTGTGCTTTACAGCATAATTTACTCTCACTTTCATTCTGCACAATGAAATGTAATTCTTAACTCTTGCATCTTGTTACTTATGCAGCTGCCTAGGACATTCTGCTCTTGTACATTATCATTTAAATAGTCCGATAATCGGTTGGGCCAGTATTATTACAGATATTCACACTTTTCTACTTCATTTATCAGATCTGCTAAGCAGCAAAATCTTATAGCAATTTTTTGTTTAAAAATATTTGTAGTTGTCAAAATTATTAGCTTGTCAATTATGGTAGAAATAATGATTATTATACAAATTTTATCATTAATAATTTCATTAAATTATATAGAAAAATAAAAACTTATTTATATAATTTATTGAGATGAATTTATTTATTATATATACTTTATTTGTCCCATTTAAAGGGCAAATTTTTCAAAGCGCACCTCCATGTGCCATTGGCTAGTCAAGCAAATAGTCCCGCCCTAAACTTATGTGAATGGTCGAGCCAATTTTGTTGGGATGTTTTTATAGTGCCACATTATTTAAAGTTTTCAGGGAAATTAAAGGGTTAGTTCACCCAAAAATATAAATTAGCCCACAATTCACTCACCCTCGAGCCATCCTAGCTGTATTTGACTTTCTTCTTTCAGACGAATCCAGTAGGAGTTTTTGTCTTTGATCTTTCAAGCTGTTTAAATGCCACTCAGCGGGTGTTGCATGCATCATTCCAAAAGAAGTTAATAAAAAGTCCCCATCCATAAAAAAAGTGTCTCACACGGCTCCGTGGGGTGAACAAAGCCCTCCTGTAGTGAATCTATGCGTTTTGTAGCAGCGTTGTGCATCGCCGGTGATCTCGTGAAACCAACTTTGTTAACAGGAGCAAGAAAACCCAGTCGTCCCTCTTGCCCCCCCCCTTTTTTAAAAATATCCAATCCTCCGACATTCTTCTTTACCATCCTGGTTTTGGTATTCTAATAAGTACCGGTGTTTTTGTTTGATCTTCCGCTGCGCTTCCTCGCCCACTTCTAGTGGCGCCTGCGCAACGCTACCTCATTACCGTCATCCACCCGGAGCTGCCTCCGTGTAGGACTGTTGGCGCAAGCTAGATTAAAGTGATTATTATGTTTTGATATGGATATTTTTCTTACAAAAACGCATCGATACACTACAGGAGGCCTTTGTTCAGCCCCCAACCCTTTAACCACCACAAATAGGGAGCCGCCGATCCGATTTCAATCGGGTACGGCTCCGATAGTGCCATTTTTCTCGGATCGGTATCGGGCAGAGAGAACCGATCCAAATCCAAGATTTTTTTATTTTTTTTATCGATTGTGCGAATTATTCTGTGTTACTTCTGAAGCCATACGATAGTTTAATGTGAGCTACATATGAATATTTAATTCCTTACATTAAAGTTCACACAAACTCTTTTCTCCGCTGTGGCTGTCAGTCTTTCGTTCAGCCTTTAAACCCTTTTGCGTTCGTTTACAGAGTCAGCTCGGTAAGGATCTCCTAAGATCATTCTGTGTCCCATTATACTTGATTTGTAAGATACTGTCTATGATTTTGCAAAAATGGACTTGTACTTCGTGCCGGAGTTATTTTGTTACTTGCTACCGTGTGTCTGTGATAACAAAGGCACGGCTTAGAAAATAATATAAATATAGTTTTAAACGTGCACATTATTTCAATGTAAACTGTTAAAATAAAGGCTCAATACGGTTGCAACATATATAATACCTACGCATCAATTTCCTCTTCCCCTTTGTGCTTTGGCAGTTTTAACACGAAGCCTTACCATTGCAAGAATGAACTGTTATTCATCGTTCGCCACCGTTCGCACATTGTAAGCGTTTCGTGCTCATAGACTGTATAAAAACGTATAAAAAAAAGTTCGTGCTGCACTGTATTTGTTTTGTCCTATCGTATCTATCATATGTTGTTGCCTTATTAAAAAATATGCTATACATTTAAAAGAAATTTATGTAAATTTTATAGTATATACTTATATATAAATACATTCATGAATGTTTTTAATGAATGGATTTTATAATAATACAAATAGCAATGTGTAACATGTTACCATATTTAGTGCAACACTTTTATTGTTCCCCACAAAATATTGTTTTTTTTTTAACTAAATTTCTAAAATTATTGTGCGCTGATTTTTCTAGAATAACTTTTGCTACCAAATTATCCACTAACTTAATTTATGATACATTTTTGTCATAGATTATAAAAATACATAGGCCAATATTTTTTCATATTTGTTTATTTAATTTTTCTTTATAATGAAGTAGTCTGTATCTAGTAGTTTGTGAAAGAATGATTATCAGTTCCACACACAGAGATATATAAATTCTACATTTATTTAAATGAGGGAAAAAAACTTCACTGGTATCGGCCAGTACCGAACCCTAGGTATCGGTATCAGAGGCAAAAAAGGCGGATCGGAGCATCCCTAATTACAAATGGCTTTTAGTTTTATTTGCATACTAAGCAAGGGCAGGAGCAAAAAAAAAAACACTTCAGCTTCAAAATAACTGCTGTGATCATAGTTATTGTACATACTTAATTAATAATTTAATTAAAAAAACATTTCCCAAAAAGCAGAAATCAAATTAAATTGGTTACTTGACCAATTTTTTCAACTGTGTGTTATTGAAAAAATAACACAAATCTTCCCGCCCCAAACTTATGCAATTGGTTGAGCCAATTTTGCTGCGCTGGCATGTTTTGATAGATAAACTGTTCAGGGAAATTAAACTACAAGTGGTTTTAGTGTTGTCTGCATACTAAGCGAGGATAGGAGAAAATAACACATTTCAGCTTCAGAATAACTACTCATATAGTTATGAGTCATACCAAATGATATCGGTCAATCTCTAGTTCTAAATGTCAGTTTACTGAATGCAAATGATTTGAAATGTCTCCGATGTAGATGACCTCTCTGTTGCATATGCGGTTGGCCTTGGTTTAGTTTCATGTCAGTAAATCGAGCTGGATAAAGATCTGATTTCTGCACTTTCTCATGCATCCTCCTCACTGAATGGATTTCATCAACCTTCTCCCTCTCCTGGGCCCAACACTGGGAGTCTTTTGCAGAGGGAGCTGATTGAGGTGGCCTCCTTTTTGTCAAATCATGACTGCACGTTTCCTTTTTAGTAGATGCACTAGTTCCTTAATAAGCTGATTGGAAGGGTAGATGACTCCGTAAACTCAGACAGGTCCCAGAGCAGACCATTTACATCCGAATTTGCCATTAAAAGAACTGACAAGCGATTATAGTGAGCCAGGCCCTATTTTTTATTTATTTTTTGTAAGTGATGGCTGTGTGCGAATATTTCAAACTTTTCGAATTAAGTTTTTATTGAGATTTTATTTTTGTCATTGTCAACTTAAAAAAAAATGTACCTTTTCATGATTTTAAAATGAGAAATGCAATCCTTTAAGGTGAAGGTGTCCTTTTTCTGATGTTTAAATACCTTTTCCAATCATAACTTTTTCTGTGTGGTGATAGTAGCACTGTTAAACAAGAAAGATTTAAGTAGCTAATTCAGCTTCATGATCAAGGTTCTTCATTGTTCTTATGACTGTATACCAGACGGTCAGTGAATCCCCTTTGCCTTTTCTCTTCATATTCACAGCCATCATGACTGACAGGAAGGCAGTAATAAAGAACGCTGATATGTCTGAGGACATGCAGCAGGATGCAGTGGATTGTGCCACACAGGCCATGGAGAAGTACAACATTGAGAAGGACATTGCTGCATATATCAAAAAGGTCACCCATCCACAGAATATTTATGATTGACACCTCCAAAGACTTCAACAGTACTTTATTTTTAAAACATCATTTCCTACTTCATCCTCATTCTTACAAAGATTCAGCATGAATAGTTCACCCAAAAATGTAAATTTGCTGAAAAGGTATTCACCCTCAGGCTATCCAAGATGGAGATGAGTTTTTCTCATCAGAACAGATTTGAAGAAATTTAGCATTACATTACTTGCTCACGGTGAATGGGTGCCGTCATATTCAGAATGAGATTCCAAACAGCTGATAAAAACATCACAATAATCTACACGACTCCAGTCCATCAATTAATGACTCGTGAAGCTTAAAGCTACGTGCTTGTAATAAACATCATTAACTTTAGATATTTGCTTCTGGCTAAATATGAGTCCTTTATCCATAATATTGCTTTCTCCAGTGAAAAGTCATCTCATCTGATTTAGGAGAGAAATATACACAGCACTGTTAACAAGAAAAAAACATTCTAAACAATTATGTAGGTGGATTTTCACGTGAGAGGACAACAGGGGAACCATTTTTCCACTGGAGGAAGCAGTATTATTGATTATGGACTTTATGCATTAATGATAAAAATAAAAAAAACCTTAATGATGCATTTGTTTCTTAAAAAAATGCAGCTTTCCACTTGACATGATGTTTATTGATCATCTGGATTCGTGAGGATTTCTTTGTGAATTGTGATGTTTATCAACTGTTTGGACTCATTCTGACGGCACCCATTCACTGCATAGGATCCATTGGTGAGCAAGTGATGTAATGCTATATTTCTCCAAATATTTCTCGTCTACATCTTGGATGGCCTGAGAGCGAGAGAAATTTCAGCACATTTTTATATTAATGATATAGAAACAAAAATACCTTAAACCTAATTAACTTTCACTGTGTAATACATTTCAATACTTTGAAACTAATGCTCAGCTAAATGTTTCATTGGCCCCACCCCCCAAATGTATCATATAACATTACTTTTTAATGAAGAGTGCACACTATTTTAATGCATTTGCAATATGCACATCATAAAGTATGTAAATGCATTAATATGGTACTATACACTGTTGAGGTAGCCCAGGCCTTCTAGAATACTGTTGCTCCTAGTAAAAGTATAAATGACTGTTCTTGCTTTTCAACAGGAGTTCGATAAGAAGTATAATCCGACATGGCATTGTATTGTGGGACGGAACTTTGGCAGTTATGTGACGCACGAAACTAAGCATTTCATCTACTTTTACTTGGGTCAAGTGGCCATTCTGCTCTTCAAATCAGGCTGAGGGAACAGCTGTCGTTCATGAAAGTTGGACATCAACTCCAAACCTGGACTGTGACGCACTGATGGCTTGAGCCACACTCTACATAAACACACGCACACGCTTACATTCTCTCCCATATACACATTCATGAATTTAGCTATAGAGGCTGTGCATAAATGCATGGACTGTGTATATTATTTAATTTGTATATGTTGCAATACAGTAACTTTTTTGCTTTCTGTAGTTGCACGAGTTGACGCAACAAGACGATTTTTTTGTTAGTTTTTTTCCAAGTCCAAATTTGTTTTGCACTGAAGTTGTACAAAATGCTTTGACCGCTGCCTTTAAATTATATTAAAGAATGATATGTCATACATATTTTGGGTATAAAGGTAATTTTTTTAAATGATTATTGTAGATCCAAACAGAATTGTCAGCATTCCATTTCTAGTTAATGACTGTTCCTAACCCGTTATATGATGTAAAATGAAATTACAGTGCCGCTTTTTGCATTATTGTCTTCATTTGCCTCTTACTGAAGAGTAGCACAAGAATTTAACAAACTTCACTGTCTCAGGAGACGAGGGCTTTTGCTGTGTGCATTTTTTGTTGAGGTAGGGAGAATGCAGGCTGAGTTCAATTACTAATGAGCAGACCTGTCTGGAAACAAGGGGCCATTAATGGGATACAGTACTACTTGAATTTCAAGGACACACATTTACTGAAGGCTTTGGTGCTTTTATGCCCATTTTTGCCCTTCTTATGAAAGTGTATATATTTAAATATGTCAATGGTCCCCCTTGCAAACTGCGTTGTCATGACACAAAAGCCCTCCTAGGTGAATGGCAGTCCTACTCTAAATATTTTATACAGTGATGAGTTCAGTCTTTTCTGTAACTCTGCCTGTTGAAGACGATGTGGCGTGTACATGCGGCCAGACTGCTATCTGCTGTTTGTGTTTTCAAAAAATGCAGTGATGTAGCCAGTCAGGAGACATTCTTTTCTACAGCATAAATTACACGCACCACACTCATAAATTGAAAACCTGCATGAGAAATTTAATAAATATCAGGGTCAATATCACCATAGAGTGCATTTTGACCCTCACAATACTCAAACATTTTGGTTTTAATTTCCTATTTGCTTTATGTCATAAATAGTAGACACTCAAGTACTATAGAAACGTATTAGCTGAGCTCCCACACATTTTTTTTTTTTAAAGATAATTATGGGCCATTATTCGAAGCATAAACCATAAGATATGTCCACCCTGTAATGGAAATATATATTACTGTTAAATACTTTTTCATTGCAATATTATGATGTCCCTTTCCTAAACAGGGTTATTTGTTTGCTTTCAAATTATAAATACATAAAATATTTTATGTAAACCATGTGTTTTTAAAGAAGCTGGTACAATTTGCACATGTATTTTTTCTTATTTGGAGAAAACTGATATTTGGATGCAGTTTTTTTTGTTTGCATGTTGTTGCCCCAACACTTAGCTATTGAACACACTGGATTATATATATATGATTGAATTATTATTTAAAATATTATAGTGAAATATCAAGATGACAGGGTGGACCAGCACATGATGGGGTGAACATAATGCAGAACACAAAGCATGACAAAATATGGCAATGAAACATTTATTCAACTAAGAAAAAAATAAATAATAATAATAAATAGTAGTAATTACATCTCAATCACTTGATATATACCCCGCCCAGCCCCCCCCCATTCATTTTAGTTTTTAGCAATATTAACTACAAATTAATGCTATGTCCACGCTGTCATGTGTATGTCCACCCTATCGAGTCTAAGTGGCTGACAGGGTGGACATTTTGAGCTTCAATTAGCTTATAACAAACTGACTAGCTAAATAGTCTGGTTGTTAAAGAGAATTTGGTATATTTAAACTTACATATTTTGACAATACTGTATTCTAATAACTTCTGGCATATATTATGCCGACAGGGTGGACATGTTAAGCTTTGGCAAAGCAAGTAAGCACGAAGAAAATTTGTCTATTGAAAAGTCACCAACTTACTCACCTCAGCCAATGAAATTCCCGCCACTGAAGAGACAAAAAAAATCTGTAGTCCTGATGTCACTAAAGGGGATGGCCTTATCTTAAAGGGGCGGATTCCCCAATACAACAGGGTGGACAACCATTCAAGGGACAATCTCTTCTTTTTTTATTAAATAAAAATATCGTTTTTAATTACCAAATGATCAATACACTCAAATTGAGTAATCTCTTATTTAACAAAATATTAAGAGGAGAACAACATTTTTTAATTTTATGATTTGACAATATTCTACTATCATTCAAATTTAATGAGCAGTACATGGGACATAGCAAAATAACATGCATCCTCTTACACAAAACAAAACAAAAAAAATCTAGAAAATGTATCTAAAGAGCCAAGTAATACTTTTGTTATGAATATAAAAACTTAGCCTAACACACCCTTTCATAGTCATTTTTATATTACGTTATCATGGCAAATGAGTTATTTATGTACAGGACACCAAAAGGCACCCTAGTGATATTGACCCATCACTATTAAAGACTTCGTGACAGATTTGGACAAACAGTTTTCTTTCCTATGTTGCCATATTTCCAGTTGAGACAGTCAGTTGGGGTGGTGGCAAGTGGTATGGAGTGCAAGTATTTGAGGTATTTTTGACACTAATTGTTTTCACAGTCTTTTCTTAAAGAGTTACAAACCATGAACCAAACTAACCAGCTACAAGGTGAATCACAACATTACAAACTTTTATTTGAAGCAAAAAAAAGGGTACAAAAAGCTCAAGAGACAGCTGTAGGTGATTGTCTTCAGAAACATTTTGTTATGCTGGTTGAAAGTCTCTTCACATCTCCATAGCAATCATTAAGTTAAGTGGTCTAAATGTATTTATCTGTATTTATACAGTGGGTACGGAAAGTATTCAGACCCCCTTAAATTTCACTCTTGTTTTATTGCAGCATTTGCTAAAATCATTGTTAGTTTTTTTCCTCATTAATGTATACACAGCACCCCATATTGAGAGAAAAACACAAATGTTGATCTTGTTTGCAGATGTATTAAAAAAGAAAAACTGATTTAAATATCACATGGTCCTAAGTATTCAGAACCCATTGCTCAGTATTTAGTAGAGCACCCTTTTGATCTAATACAGCCAAGAGTATTTTTGGGAAAGATGCAACAAGTTTTTCACAACTGGATTTAGGGATCCTCTGCCATTCCTCCTTGCAGATCCTCTCCAGTTCTGTCAGGTTGGATGGTAAACATTGGTGGACAGCCATTTTTAGGTATCTCCAGAGATGCTCAATTGGGTTTAAGTCAGGGCTCTGGCTGGGCCATTCAAGAACAGTCAAAGAGTTGTTGTGAAGCCACTCCTTCGTTATTTTAGCTGTGTGCTTAGGGGTCATTGTCTTGTTGGAAGGTAAAACCTTCGGCCCAGTCTGAGGTCCTGAGCACTCTGGAGGAGGTTTTCATCCAGGATATCCCTGTGCTTGGCCATTCATCTTTCCCTCGATTGCAACCGTCGTCCTGTCCCTGCAGCTGAAAAAAAAAAACACAGCATGATGCTGCCACCACCATGATTAACTGTTGGGACTGTATTGGACAGGTGAACAGCAGTGCCTGGTTTTCTCCACACATAACCGCTTAGAATTAAGGCCAAAATTCTATCTTGGTCTCATCAGACCAGATAATCTTATTTTACCTCTGGAGTCCTTAGGTTTTTAGCAACAACTCTGCCGGGCTTTCATGTGTCTTGCACTGAGGGGAGGCTTCCGTCGGGCCACTCTGTCATAAAGCCCGACTGGTGGAGGGCTGCAGTGAATGGTTGACTTTCTACAACTTTCTCCCATCACCCGACTTGAATCTCTGGAGCTCAGCCACAGTGATCTTTGGGTTGTTCTTTACCTCTCACCAAGGCTCTTCTCCCCCGATAGCTCAGTTTGACCAGACGGCCAGCTCAAGAAAGGGTTCTGGGCGTCCCAAACATATTCCATTTAAGGATTATGGAGGCCACTGTGATCTTAGGAACCTTAAGTGCAGCAGAAAAATTTTTTGTAACCTTGGCCAGATCTGTGCCTTGCCACCATTCTGTCTCTGAGCTCTTCAGGCCGTTCCTTTGACCTCATGATTCTCATTTGCTCTGACATGCAATGTGAGCTGTAAGGTCTCATATAGACAGGTGTGCGGCTTTCCTAATCAAGTCCAATCAGTAAAATCAAACACAACTGGACTCAAATGAAGGAGTAGAACCATCTCAAGGATGATCAGAAGAAATAGACAGCACCTGAGTTAAATATATGAGTGTCACACAAAGGGTCTGAATACTTAGGACCATTTCAGTTTTTCTTTTTTAATAAATCTGCATAAAATGTCAACAATTCTGTGTTTTTCAATATGGTGTGCTGTGTGTACATTAAAGAGGAAAAAAAAAAAACTTAAATGATTTTAGAAAATGGCTGCAATATAACAAAGAGTGAAAAATTTAATGGGGTCTGAATAAAACATTCCGTACCACGATATTCAGTGGAAGGTGTAGGACCAAGAAATGTTAGTCCAATCAAAACACTCGGTCCGAGCGTTTTAATTGGCTTTCATACCTGCCTGTCAACATATGTATTAGCATACCTCTGCAGCACCCGGTTCACGCAGACAGGATACGTCATCAGCGCGTTCACATACACTGTGCAGACAGAGCGAGAATGGCAGGAAAACAACCCGACCTTCCTTCCTGGTATTGTAGTACTTTTAAATAGTGATGGGAGAAACCAAGCTTTTCGAAGCATTGAACCAATTGCTTTGAAAAATTATTCGATGTTTCGAAGCACTTGAAACAGCTCATGCTGGTGACACCTTCTGGTGAAAACGTTGTAAAAAGCATCAAGAACTCGGACCAAACTTACAAAACAAATGGAATTTTTTTTTGAAATACCACACTGAAAAAAAATGTTCATTCATCCAGTTTAAAAAATTTAGGGTAATGATTCACATCTATATTTTTTAACTTGAGCCAATGAAAAATAAATAACTTGCCCTTAGTCGCTGAGGGAATACATCAACTTCGCGCTGTCGACCGCTGGATCGGCTTTCACCGTGGACGAAGCGGGAGTCCGACCAGGGTGTCACATGAGGTTGCCGCAAGCCCGCTACTTCTGCGAATCCGCCGGCTGGGCGCGCCGTTCTCTAGCCCTCCGGCCTCCGCTCACTCTGGCCCGCCAGTCCGCCGTTCACTCTAGCCCGCCGTGTGTTTCGTTGTGAAAGCGAAACTACTTGTTGGCCTTCCAAAAGAGGATGATATCAGAAATCAGTGGTTAAGTTGTATTTAAACTGTTAAAGAAGGCGTCAACCTAAATATTCAGATGTGTGCAGCACATTTTTTATGGAGGACTGTTTACTGATCCTGGGCGAGTAGACTACAATGCCGGCTGTCTGACTCACTGACTGTAAGTATGTTTTCATATTTAAAAAAAATTGCCACTAACGATTCAAATGCGAGTTTTGAGCAGTGCAGAGTAGCGCTTGATTTGTCATTTCTCCGATCACAAATGAAGACATGGTTTCATGTTTACGCGGCGTGATGCAACGCAATGCGTAAAAGACAGTATAAGTCATTATAATTTGTAGTTATGTCCCCACTGGATGCAACAAATGATCTCGTTTATAATGGAGTTTTACTGTTTTTGTCTCGTCGCTACGGGACACGGCATCACAGTATGGTAAAAGGCGTAACATTTCCGTCACACGCTTGAAGAATTCGGCCAATCACAACACACTGGATGGCTGACCAATCAGAGCACACCTCACTTTTCAAAACAATGAGCTTTGTAAAAATCGACGCGTTTCAGAAGGGCGGGGCATAGAGGAGAAACAGAATGTACAGTAGGTGGAAATAGCGTATTGACCCGAATATAAGACGGTTTTTTTCTTGGAAACACATCTGAAAAAACACGGTCGTCTTAAATTCAGGGTCTAGACTTTGACATGTCAAAAATACACCCACAACAATAGGTGGCGCAAAAATACACATAAAACAAGTGTGCCATGAAATACATAATGTAAAGCGTGTTGTAAAGATCGCGAGTAAAAAAAAAAGAAAAAGAAAAGCTTACAGCTGCACGAGTCGCTACTGTCACGTTAGCCTGATAGGACCAAACTCCCTTTGTGATTTTAAAAAGACAGTACCCAGATTTGAAGACTAAAGTAAGATTTAACTTCTACTGTTAAAAAGATTTTGGTAGGCTACTATTAGATGGATAGCCTAAATCCTAATTCAGATGGGCTACCTGTTTTTTTAGTTTTTAATGGTATATCAAAAAGTGTAAATTTTTTAAATGTGATTGTTGTTACATTTTACCAGATTTTACCATACTTTCAAAACAAAAATAAAAATACGAAAAATATGCAATATGAAAATAATTGAAGTCAAAATATGTTTTAATGAGAAAAAACAAGATTTGGTTTTTAAAAAGCATTTTTCCAAAGGTACATCTGAAAAAGGGGGGTGTCTTCTCATTGGGCCCTACGGTTAAAGTGTTTTTTTTTTAAACGCATAAACACATTTCATTACACCAAATACTGTTCTTTTCAGCAGCATCATATGACCCCTTAAAGTTTCTCCACCGGTGACTGACACACGATTGAGCCCAGTGGTTCCCAATTCCAGTCCTCGCGCCCCTCTTTTTACTTTGTTTTGAGGTTAAATACAGATTTAAAATCATAGCATGAAATAGTTTATTATACTGTTTTTGAAATCAAATCTTTGGATAGCTATTATAAGAAACACTGGCATCTAACAATGCCTTAGAAAAACAGTTAATCTTAAAAAAAAAACATATACATAAACCCAAATAGGAAATTAAACAGTTATTGAATAAGCATGTGTCCTATTCTGTATCCTAAACTAGTGAAACATTGGTGTCTCATAGTTTAGAGCAGAAAGAACTCAATTAAATCTGTATGTGTGTGAAAAAAATCAGATGTAACCCCCTTTGTAATCATTAACATTTTATAAGTAGTGTTCATTTAAGTGTTTTTTCTTAGTAACTGTAACAGATTACAGTTACATTTATTTTGTAATTAAATTATGTAATTCCATTACATTACTCCATAAACACTGTATATATATAAAAGTTAAAACATATGCTAGTGTCCTAAAAGTTTAAAAAGCAGACATGCAGAGTTTAGTAGATTACTTACAAATTGTAGTCCAAAACTGATTCCAAATTACATGACAAAAACTGTAGTTAGTAAAGTAATCTAGGTTACTCATTTTAGGCAATGTATTCTGACTACTTTTTGATTACTTTTAGATTACATTATTTTTATCACACTTGTTTTAAAAACGGACATTAAATGTGACCATCGATATAAAAGCATAAAGAGAACGAAAATATATTCCATTTTTTGATATCAACAAAATGCAATAAACATTACATTACACCAGACTTACCCAAACTGGGCTTAAAGTAAGAAATGCAGCGAGTGTGTGAGCGGATAAAAAGCTGATGATTAATTAAATCATAAAAATGTAAAAAATACTGCTGTAAAAACAGGTGAATGTATTGTTCGATATTATTGAAAATATTACCTTCCTCTGAGATATTTCAAGTAAATATTTTATTTTAAGTTGTTTGGCAGACAAAAACATTTCCCTGCGTTATATGAACAAACGTTAATAAAGATGAAAACAACAATGACATGACATGCCCACAGTGTTGCAGGTTTGGAATATTTTTGTCCAGGCTTCCAGAATCAACAGTTACTGAAGGTCACTGGATCTGATGACGACATAGTGTTTCACAGCTATCATCAGTGTTTAGTAACTTGTATAATTATTTGTTTCATACATGGTCTAATTGATTGAGAGGTGCTATTTTCACACAAATTCAGAAACATGGTTCACAAACGACATTAGTGAATATAGTCCAAGCTAAATGGTATATGATACAGTAAAAAAGAAAATAAAAAAAAGAATTAAGGAGAATCAATAAATAATGTATAATTTACTGCCATTGTGTGAATAATAAGTAATCATGGAATCTAACAGGAATCTGATTCGGCTACAGTTACTACCAGTGTTGGGGAAAGTTACTTTTAAAAGTAATGCATTACAATATTGCGTTAATCCCTAAAAAAGTAACTAATTGCGTTACTTGTTACTTTTTATGGAAAGTAATGCGTTAGGTTACTTTTGAGTTACTTTTAAAATCTGGGCAGGGCTTGCTTGTTTGTTTTTAATATAAAAAGTTCTTCTTTTACAAATATAAAAGCCCTTTCACAACAAAAAGTAATGAATAAACCTCAGGCTGAAGCAAAAGTAAATTTACGTCTGTACAGTAGAGGGTGCAGCAACACAAACAAATGGCATGAAGATATAACCAGAAGAAGAAAGTTCGACACACTTCAGCAATAAAAAAAGACTAGAGTCATTTTTGCTTATTAGTACTGTTGAACTGGATCATCGAAGGTCAGAAGCAAAGACATTGGTTAATAGAATGGGATTAAATACATAAAGGATATTTTTGTTGTTTAACATTTAATTATTGCAGTTTTGTATAATATTCTGAGTTTGCATTTCACAGTTTTATTCATTTTGAGGAACACTGAATCTGTTTTAATGCAGGTGAGATGAGAAAACGTTGATATTTAGTCTAGAGCTACAGTAAGATCATGTTCACACACAAAGCTCTGCACTCCATGTGATTTGGTGTAATGATTTTATGCGGTTTAAGGTTAAAAAACAAATTATTTTCCACATACTGTATATTATTTTTTCTCCTCTATGCCCCGCCTTTCTGAATTGCGTAGATTTTTACAAAGCTCATTGTTTTGAAAAGTGAGGTGTGCTCTGATTGGACAGCTATCCGGTGTGTTGGGATTGGCCGAATACCTCAAGCGGTTGAGAAGTGGTGAAATGTGGTCCCTTACCATACTGTGATGATGCCCTGTCCCAGCCGGAGTGACGAGACAAAACCAATAAAACCCATACAAACGAGGCATTTGTTGATCCAGTGGGGACATAATTACTGATTATAATGACTGATACTGTCTTTTTACACGTTGCGTTGAATCGCACCGCGTAAACATAAAACCATATCTGCACTTGTGATCGGAGAAATGACAAACAACAAACGTTACTCTACACTGCTCAAAACTCGCGTTTGATTAATCAGTGGCAAATCCTTTAAATATAAAAAAAACGTACTTACAGTCTGTGAGTCAGAACTGCGGCCGGAGGCCAGAGTGAGTGAGCAGCCCTAGTGTAGCATTTCCCTCAGCGACCAGCACAGATCAGCTCCAGGAATGACGAAGCGATATCGTCTCTTTTGGAAGACCCAAACAAAGTAGTTTCGCTTTCACAACGAGCACACGGCATTAAACGGCATGACGGTGGCGCAACAACAAGTACTACAGCGAGACAAAAGTTACACCTTCTTTCTTTGTGTGAACATTTGGTCGGTGTTATGCAATTCTTCCCACATAGTGAGGTAGACATGGGGGCGTGTTAGAACGAGCCGTTTTAGTTAGGCTTGGTTGACTCTTAACTTTTATTAAGAATATTTTTTTGGATTTGAGACTTTAGTCTTTGCAGATTTACAGATCTTCTTTATGCACAAGAGCTTGTAACACGCCAAAGAGAAAGAACAATTGAAATCGCATCATATGACACCTATAAACTCCGATACTGAGAGCGTTTGACAGCGCGACTCTGAAAACTGAGACTCAGTGTACTGTCGACCAGCTCATCTCAGAAAAACTAAAAACAGCTAGACAAGCTGTCATTCTCCCAAAACCTAGTAGCGCAACTACCTAGTAGACAGCATGTTTGAGCGTTGTATCAAACACTCGAATGGAATACTTCATATCTGCCTGGATCTACTGATCGAACACGTCTATGCCCATGTTATGGATCAACTGGGGATGTGCGCGTGCATGTGAGCTATTGTACGCCCCATTCCAGCAGATTCGTCAAGAGCGACTGCAAAGCTGTAATGAAAAGATGTTGGTACATTCTTCATGTTCTTGATAAATGTTGATGCAATTATTACGCTGTGTTGTTAGCTCAATACCTGTGTTAATGTATGCGACACAGTTTAAGTGTCATGATTTCACGTGGTGACATGCTTCACAAACCACGCCCACGTTATCTTGGCACATCACTTCTATGGAAAATGACAATCACTCAAATAAACGTATATTTCAAGTGTAATTCACTTCTATACACACTGACTGAGTGAAAATAGCGTTATTTAGCAGTCTGTTATTTAAACTAAGTGCAAATAGCGATAGATTTTATTTACACTATTTAAAAATAGCAGTAGGTATGTTTGCATTAAAGGGGTCATATGATGCTACTAAAAAGAACATTTATTTGGTGTAATGAAATGTGTTTTTGTGGTTTAAGGTTAAAAAAACACATATTTTCCACATAATGTACATTATTGTTTCTACTCTATGGCCCCGATTCTGAAACGTGTCGAGTTTTACAAAGCTCATCGGTCTGAAAAAGCGAGGTGTGTGTGATGGCCAGCTATCCAGTGCGTTGTGATTGGCCGAATTCCTCAAGCGTGTGACGGACATGTTACGCCCCTTACCATATTGTGAAGCCTGCGGCAACCAACGGAGACTCTGCTTTGTCCACGGTGAAAGCAGATCCGGCGATCCACAGCGCGAAGGTGATGTATTTCCTCAGCAACCAGCATGGATCAGCTACAGGCATGACGAAGCGGATATCGTCTCTTGGAAGGCCAAACAAAGTAGTAGTCGCTTTCACAAGGAAACACACAGCACCTTCACAACATGACGGCAACAACAATACTACAGCAAGAAAAAAAGTTACGCCTTCTTTCTTTGCATAAACATCTGGGTGGTGTTATGCAAATCTTCCCACACAGTGACGTAGATGTGGGGGCGTGTTAGAACGAGCCGGTTTAGGTAGGTGTGGCTGACTCTTAAACTTTTATAAAGAATATTGTCCCAAAAGGAAGCAGCCATTGTGAGACTTAATAAATTTTAATTTGAACTATTGCATACTTTCTTTTTATAATGTAGCCTACAGAATATCTGCCATTGTTGCCACTACGTATAAATAGTATCTATCTACACTTAAAGGGGTCATATGATGCGATTTGAATTTTTCCTTTTTCTTTGGTTACAAGCTCTTGGTGCATAAAGAAGATCGGTAAATTTGCAAAGACTAAAGTCTCAAAAAAGAGAAAATCCAAAGGGAAGAAAGATGGGAGCTGAGGGAAGAGAAGGACGGAGAGGAGGGAGGGGTGACCACATCTTGGGACTCTTAAACTGGAGGAGGTGGATTGGATCAGAGTGGTTGGTCACATGGCTCACAGTCTGCTAGTGTGACGTCCCCGTCAGGAGCGACTCCACAGCTCTACCCTTCCTGGAAGAAAGGGAGCTCTGACTCTGAATTCTCTGACCCTGAGGGAGGAATGCAGTCTAAACTCAGGTTTGACTCTCGGACTATTAATGCCAGGAAAGCTTTCTTAAATCATTAGGTCAAATAAAACATTGACAGGTGGTAAATGACCTAGAAAATGTATATGCATTTGTATTTTTACATAATTTATGTAGAGATCAAGTTTTTTTTATGACTAATATTTATTATTTTTATGTTTAAGTTTCCAATAACAGATATGCCGATCTTATTTGTTTAATTGTTTCATTTCTTTTTTTTGATATGATTAACTGAATAATAATTTTACTACAACAATAAAAACACATTATAACATATAACAATGCATGTATTTTAACGTTTAATAATAATGAATAATTCACATTAAATAGGATTTTGAATTATCTTTGTTATATTCACTTTTTGCACAAGTGTTCAGTAACTGATACTGTATTTCCGTTCTGACACGGTCTGCGATTTGTAATTACTTAACTAAATAGTATTTATATTTGAACAACAAAAACCTATGCGTCATGAATCTTTTGTATGATTATGTTGTTGTATTTTGTACAATAAAGTGTAATTTAATTAATGCATATTTTCATGTTTAATAATTTATAAATTTCTTCATGATCATCAGTATTATTAATATTCATTATCATTGTTATCATAAATATTCTGATTTTGTGCATGACTCTGGCACAACTTTAAAAGTAATTATATCACTAAATAATTCTATAACTAAAAAAGAATTACATTACAACAAAAAATCTATTCATTCTGAATATTTTGCATCATTACGCTATTGTATATTGTTCAGTAAATTATTATTATTGATTATTTAGTTTAAAATGCTACATCAAATATTTCTGTAACTTTTCACCTAAGTATGATTGGCTCTTACGTAAGAAGTTAATTAGCTAATCTACTTTTCTGTTTTGTAATGAGATATGATTGCACTGTCATGGCTTTAGATATCTTTACGTGTAAATGTGTTTGTTTTGTTTACTTTGGCTTCACCTAGGTTGCATCAAGCACGTGTGCGGCAGAGTGCGCTTCAGTGTTTCCTGGCTGTGGTCAAGTGTGTAGAGAAACGAATCCTCTATGGCTACTGGTCTTCCTTTGTTCCAGATGCTCCTGGGATTGGAGGCCCTCCTCCTCTTACCCTCCTGACCATTGCTCTAAAGGACCCCTCCCCAAAGGTAAAACACAAGTCCACTGTTGGCCATTTACTTTCTGACCTGAGAGAAATTTGACTTTTGATGTGTCACATTTGCTCTTAGGTACGGGCAGGCTCTCTCTAGGTTCTTTCTGCTCTTCTAGAAGGTTCTCGCCAGTTCCTCTCCACCGCTGAAGACACCAGTGCACCCCGCCAGGCCTTCACTCCCTTTTCGGCCACATTAGCTGCCAGTGTCAGAGAGCTGCACCGCTGCTTGCTGCTAGCACTCATAGCGGAGTCCTCCTGTCAGACACTCACTCAGGTCCTAAAGGTAACAGAACACACACTCACAGCAGTGTTCTTTTTATTTACTACTAAAAACATAAAAAATATTTTTTGCTGGCTGAAATAAAGATTATTTATTTATTTGTTTGTTTGGATGCCCATTAGCTATGCCCAAGAGCATTGCTAGTCTTCTCGGGGTCCACACAACACTTAAAATTCATACATTATTACATACATAAAAAAACGATTAAATACATTTTTCACATTCCAAGACACCTCTATAAACATTTCTTCCACCTTTAGAGTGTATAAAAAACCTGCTATAAAACGTATTGCTCATTCAATTAATTCTTGTACTTCAACCTTCTATAAATACAATAATCCAATCCAAGTTTTCCATGTTATCCTAGTTATTGACACTGGTAAGAGAGATTTCCATGATTTCAATGGATTACAGTGGGGCAAAAACGTATTTAGTCAGCCACCAATTGTGCAAGTCTCCACTTAAAAAGATGAGCGAGGCCTGTAATTTTCATAATTAGGTATACCTCAACTATGAGAGACAAAAATGAGAAAAAAAATCCAGAAAATCAAATTGTAGGATTTTTAAAGAATTAATTGGTAAATTCCTCGGTTAAAAAACAAAGTATTTGGTCACCTACAAACAAGCAAAATTTCTGGCTCTCACAGACCTGTAACTTCTTCTTTAAGAGGCTCCTCTGCCCTCCACTCGTTACCTGTATTAATGGAATCTGTTTGAACTCGTTATCAGTATAAAAAAAACACCTGTCCACAACCTCAAACAGTCACACTCCAAAACTCCACCATGGCCAAGACCAAAGAACTGTCAAAGAACACCAGAAACAAAATTGTAGACCCGCACCAGGCTGGGAAGACTGAATCTGCAATAGGGAAGCAGCTTGGTGTGAAGAAATCAACAATTATTAAAAAATGGAAGACATACAAAACCACTGATAATCTCCCTCGATCTGAGGCTCCACACAACATCTCACCCCGTGGGGTCAAAATGATAACAAGAACTGTGAGCAAAAATCCCAGAAACACACGGGGGGACCTAGTGAACGACCTGCAGAGAGCTGGGACCAAAGTAACAAAGGCTACCATCAGTAAAACACTGCGTCGCCAGGGACTCAAATCCTGCAGTGCCAGACGTTTCCCCCTGCTTAAGCCAGTACATGTCAAGGCCCATCTGAAGTTTGCTAGAGAGAATTTGGATGATCCAGAAGAGGATTTGGAGAATGTCATATGGTCAGATGAAACCAAAATATAACTTTTTGGTTAAAAACTCAACTTGTCGTGTTTGGAGGAGAAGAATGCTGAGTTGCATCCAAAGAACACCATACCTACTGTGAAGGATGGGGGTGGAAACATCATGCTTTGGAGGTGCTTTTCTGCAAAGGGGACAGGACGACTGGACTGATCGTGTCAACGAAAAGAATACGAAAGAATGAATGGGGCCATGTATCGTGAGATTTGAGTGAAAACCTCCTTCCATCAGAAAGGGCATTGAAGATGAAACGTGGCTGGGTCTTTCAGCATGAGAATGATCCCAAACACACCGCCCGGGCAACGTAGGAGTGGCTTCGTAAGAAGCATTTCTAGGTCCTGGAGTGGCCTAGCCAGTCTGCAGATCTCAACCCCATAGAAAATCTTTGGAGGGAGTTTAAAATCCATGTTGCCCAGCGACAGCCACAAAACATTACTGCTCTAGAGGAGATCTGCATGGAGGAATGGGCCAAAATACCAGCAAACAGTGTGTGAAAACCTTGTGAAGACTTACAGAAAACGTTTTGACCTCTGTCATTGCCAACAAAGGGTCTATAACAAAGTATGAGATGGAATTTTGTTATTGACCAAATACTTATTTTCACCATAATTTGCAAATAAATTCTTAAAAAATCCTACAATGTGATTTTCTGGATTTTTTTTTTCTTCTCATTTTGTCTCTCATAGTTGAGTATACCTATGATGAAAATTACAGGCCTTCTCTCATCTTTTTAAGTGGGAGAACAATTGGTGGCTGACTAAATACTTTATTTCCCCACAAGGTATATTAATACTTTACGTTTAAGAAAAATTAGCATTAGGGAGTAAAAAAATCTACCCTTTGTTGCTCATCTAGTGGCATATTCATGTGACTGAACTTTGGATTGTAATTGATTATACTGATACAAAGGAGTTGTAAAACCTTCCATGTTGATAACAGTATTGCAGCGATCATCCTATCTTCCACTCTTAGCCATTTAAGATTAAAATGCATACTGTTTATTTTAATACCATATGGACACTGGAGAATTAATCGCACTGACTTATTTTGTACCAGCTGGAGTTTCCTTAAATCCTTTTTTGTAGCATTAGCCCATATTATCTGACAATAGTCAAGCTGTGAGAAGAAGAGAGTATCCAATATAATTTTCATCATATCAAACGTAAAATATGTTCTACATCTCCTCACTACAACTAACACCCTTACCATTCTCTTCAATGTATTCTCAATGTGCTTTGACCATGACATTTTATTATCCAGGCTGATACCCAATAGTTTTGCTTCATTAACTTAAATAAAATAGCTTAAATCAAATAAAAATATTTGATGAATAACCTAAACAAAAAATAATGGAAATATTTCCTTGGTTTAGGTGAAGTTACTAAAACTACAACAGAAATGAAAGCATAGAAACATTTAATATTTCAACAAATATTTCAGAAGAACAAAATTAAGAATGCCCTTATGCCATAGACCAATATCTCTGAAGCATATTTTGATAGACTTTGATGATTTTTAATGAAGTGAGGCCTGATTTAGTTTTAGAATTTGTTATTTGTTTTTTTTTATAAAAGATAAATATATAAATGTTGGTTTTATTTGTTGTTCATATATAGTTATATATATTTATACACACACACTTTGAATATAGCCATGACGCTAAATTAAAAGCAAAAGCGAATAAAAATGACAATTAATTACTGACAAAAATTTAAATAAAAGCTAAAAAATTAAACCAAATTAACACTTTTAAAGCGAAATTCAAAATAATACTATATTCTATTAAATTTATAAAAATTATAAATAACACATGCAGTGGCTTCAAAATATTGCTAGATCTTCCTCAGAACTAACTTAAGCAATTTTGTAATTACCAATTGGTACAAATGCCAGTAAATTCACTAATACAAACATTAGTAAGTCATGTTGCATGATTCATTTAAATACTTTTCTCCCATAAATTTTGCATCTGAAAGGAAAACTCCTACAAATACATATGCAATAACGTCAGCTGCAAAAATAACTGTCCACACCTTTTCAGTGCTAATTCTTCAATGTGTGCCTTAAAAATAAATTCCTGACAGTATTTATATATACCAAAAGGGGGTTTGCACTGGTTCATGCTGTTAGTAAATCTGGTCCAAAGAGTTTGTGAACACTATTTGTGTTTTGTCTTTCAGTGCCTTGCCCACCTGGTGTCCAACGTGCCCTATAATCGTCTCAGACCGGGCCTGTTGAGCCCACTGTGGAAACAGATCCGTCCATTTGTGCGCCACAGAGGTACTATTACAAGTTGGACTATTAAAACTGTCCAGATGTTGAATACTTGTTCTATAAAAAATTCTAACAATTCTAACAATTTGAGTATCCACCATTCCTTCTCTTCCTCCCATGTTAGATGTGAACGTCCGTGTGTCCAGTCTCACCCTCTTTGGTGCATTAGTCTCAACACAAGCCCCCCTCCCAGAGATCCAGCTCCTCCTCCAGCAGCCCGGATCCACATCCGCCCTCAGCACCCCCGGCATCAGCACTCCGCAGGAGCTCTCTCACAACTGGAGACTTCCCGCTCGGAGAGACAGAGAGATCTCGTCTCCTGGAGGAGGAGTTGAAGGGGGTCAGGAGGGGCCGTGCTGGCTGTTGCAGCTGTGCGTGAGCTTGGTCACTCAACCTCGTGAGGATTCGTACTCTGATAGTGACGCCGGCGGGTCTAGTGGAGCATCGCTGGAACCTTCACCCGTACGACTTGAAGCCCTGCAGGTGAGTGGTCTGTTTGTGAAGAGGCAGCCATCTTGAAATGTTTGTCTTGAATTGTTTGTATGTGGTTTATTTCAGGTTTTGGCTCATCTGGTGAAAGGTTACTTCTCATTGGCTCAGACATCTCTGTTGGAATTGGGGCAACTCAGTGCTCACTGTCTCACAGCAAGATCCTTCTGTGCAACTTCATGGCGCTAAAGTATTGGATCTTTATGTCTTTGTAATTTCCTGTCTCATTGGTGCTTACAATGGTGAACGTTTTGTTAAAATCCCTAAACTTAAGGGCATGTTCGCAATAAAAATTCAGGGTTCTTTCAGACCAGTGTATAAAAGACTGTGTGGCGGGTCGGAAATAAAATGCAAATTTATTCTCTGACAGCAGGTGGCGCTTATGGAAAAGCAGTAATTCAAATGTTTTGTAGTTCACCACCATTCATTCAAATTCAAATGTTTCTCACACCAAACATTCGTCTTGATGTAAATAGTACTTTACTCTTAAACTTAAGCAAGTAACTTGTCCTGCACTATTTGTGCTGTTTGAAACCTGTATGTATTACCTCAAATTGTAAGTCTTGTAAGGCTCTGGATTCTGATTGGCTGTCAATGATTTTATCATTCATGAGCTAGAATTTTTTTTTTTGTGGATGTGACATCCAAAGATGTCATTCTTCTGTGTTGTTATCGTTATAGTTGTTGTGTGGATTTACCGGTTCTATATGAATTTAGATTGAACACTTAGATTAGGGAACACATATTACTATTTAACTTTTACCTCAATAAATTCCCAATTTGCTGTTTATTAATAGTTAGTTAAGGTAGTTGTTAAGTTTAGGTACTGGGTCGGGTTAAGGGATCTAGAATATGATCAGGCAGAAAAGGCGTTAATATTTGTGCCTAATAAGGACTAATAAACAGCCAATATGCAAGTAATATGCATGCTAATAAGCTACTAGTTAATAGTGAGAATTGATCCCTATACTAAAGTGTTACCAAATACATATTTATAGTTATGCTCTAGTTATTGCGCTTGGTGTGAACCTTAGCAACAACCTAGAATCATAGCGATGACTTTAGCATGGGCAAGCACCTGTAATAGTTTTTTCTTAAATTGTTACATTTTGTATTGTGTGTGTCTCTTGCTTGATCTTGATTTACAATTTCTGTGTAATGTACAAGCTTCTGGAAGAACTGGGAACAGGTGTTATCCAGCAGTACAGAGCTGATGCCAACACCACTCCACAAAGTGCCAAATGCGTGCCAGTGTGTCAGGTAAAAAATTCTACATGTAAGGTGGTACAAATCTAAATTCAAAGATCATGATATTGATGTAATGCTGGTCTTTTGCCCTTTTCAGGTGGTTGAGTTCTGGTCCGAGGTCTTGGGTGGTCCACTGATCAGTGCCTTACAGAACGAGCAGCATCCCACCCTACAGACCAGCGCATGTGACACCCTCTCCTCCGTCTTGCCACAAGCTTTCAGCCAGCTGCCCATGAGTGTGTTTGACCTCTTGAGTTTCTACATGTGATGTTCTTTGTGATATTCATGTATATCACTATCTCCAGGATAAGACGCAAGTGCTGTGCATCACAATACTGCTGGGACTGATGTACAGCGAAAACTCGCTGGTAAAGGTGGCAGCAGTGAGAGCTCTAGGTGTATACATCCTCTTTCCCTGCCTGAGAGAGGTACGGGATCAGCCTTCTCATATAATGAAGGAGCTTCGCTTTTAATCATAGAATATTTGAATATGAAAGGGTTAGTTCACCAAAAAATGAAAAAATGCTGTCATAAATTACTCACCCTTGTGTGGTTATCAAATCCGTAAGACATTCGTTCAGCTTCGGAACACAACTTTTAGATATTTGGATGAAGATCTGAGGGCTCTCTGGGACCCCTACAGCTCGAGAAATAATTTTTGCGCAAAGAAAAGTGCGCAAAAAGTAGAGACGAAAATGTGGAATAAAGTCGTTATTTGTGTTTTCTTTGCGGCAAAAAAAAGTTATTCTCGTTAGCTTCGTAACTTTACAGTTGAACCACTGAAGACACACGGACTACTTTGTCGATCATCTTGATACTTTTTTGGACATTGAATGTGGTAGTTACCTTGTTGTCTATGGGAGGGTCAGAGAGCCCTCAGATTTCATCAAAAATATCTTAAATTGTGTTCCGAAGATGAACACAACACGGGTTTCGAACAATACGAGGGTGAGTAAGAAATGACAGAATTTTCAATTTTGGGTGTGAACTAAACTCCTTTTAGAAAATAATTTACTATTTTTTATTGATATTTACTTCGTTACATGTTTAAGATATATAACGTTTTCATGAGTAAACACCTTCATTTAGAAATACTCGCATGATTTAAACTTTATAAACTTTGCAATTTTTGGATTTTTTTTGCCAAACCACGGATGTGATGTTGTGGCAGGGAACGGTAAGGCCACTCCTCAAATGTCTGGAATGGATCCGCTTCAACCCCCGTTCGTGCAAGGCAGCCTGGTCACCTGGCAACATTTACTGACACCACTTTCATGTCAAACATTGTAAGAAAAGGGACAAATGACCAATCTGTGTGTGTGTGTGTGTGTGTGTGTGTGTTATGTTAATCTAGTATACTGATGGTTTTCCTTTCTCATCTGTTGTCTTCAGGCAGTCAGTGGGGCTGGAGTTTCAGGAGGAGTTCTCTGATATGCTGCTGCTGAACATGCTGAGATCTGCCACTAAAGCTTCAGGAGATAAAGACAGGGTGGGTATTTCTTTTTTGTTACTGATGCCAGAAGCCTTTTACATGATGTGTTCACAGCATCTTCAAAAGATTTCTACAGTTGTTAAATAAAATGTGTTCCACCTTGAAACTTGTAGAAAGTTTATTCACTTTGCTAAATTTTACAATTATTTAAGATTTCGGGCAAGGAATTCCTGATATGTACCACTGTTAGAGAGTGAGTTGTTTGTTAAAAAAATGGTTTTATTAGGGCAGATAAGATCCCAAAACCCATCACCCATCAAAGCCAAAATGTTACAACTAAACAACTTTATTTAATGTTATCAATGAAATTATACTTAATTTCTTAATTTCCTGAATGTTGCTTGCACACACACATTGCATTTCTTATTTGTATCATCACAGTTCTGAAACGTGATACTTTTTTTTTTTCACGATTCTTTGATGAAATGTCAATTTAATGCATCCTTCTTATTAATTCCTTTCTAAATATTACTAAACCCAAACTTTTCAACAGTAGTGTATTTAGTTTAAACAGCTTTTAGCTAATAGTTTCAAATTGTTTTATTGTAATTCTTGTTATCAGTTGATAATGGATATTAATTATTCAATGTTATTGATATTTAACCGTGGACATTTCTGTCAATTCAAGATGTCGTAAAAACCTAATGTAACCTTTTATAAGCATTTCTTGAAGAGTGTGTTCTCTGTAATAACACTTAGCTGTGTAAATCTGTTTGTTGATGCATAAAGAACAGTTAAAAATTTGGTAAATTCATCAATTGAAAATTGACCTTTACTAATTATCATTAACACATTTCAGTTCCTTGTTCATCTATCTTCTATATATGGTGTTATTGGCCATAACATTCAAATAGTTCAGCTTATCTGTCAGAATTTGAGTAATGGTGCATCCTCATTAAGGGCAGAAACAAAAGCCGCCTTTTCACAATGTATCAAGTGTTACTGAACTCCAAGCTTGATGTTGCAGGTAAAGAGCAATGCTGTCCGTGCACTTGGGAATCTGCTTCACTTCCTGCAGCCGGAGCACCTGGGAAAGCCTGTGTTTGAGCAGCCTCTGCAGGAGGCCATGAGGGCACTGATAGATACGGTTAGAGGAGATGCAACCATGAAAGTGCGCTGGAACGCCTGCTATGCACTGGGCAATGCCTTCAGAAATCACAACCTGCCTCTGGGTGAGTGAACATTATATTTATTGAATTCAAAATTAAATAAATAATCTGGGTGATGTCCTGATATCATAATGAACAAAAAATAAATAAAAGAAAAAGTTTTGTTTTGTTATAGATTTTTTGAAATAATAATTTAACACAACTGCTTCACTGCTTATTAATATTTGAAAAATATTTGTCCCCTAAACAAAGTCAAATTTTAAACAATCATATTTTATTATATTTATTACAAATAGTTTTCCTGCTTTAAAACTATTTTAACACTTTTACATGTTGTGTGTGTGTGTGTGTGTCGTGTGTGTGTGTGTAGTCAGAGAGTAAGGAAAAATTGTTATGAATTTTTTTTGCTTTCTGTGTTACACCACATAACATTTTAAAATATATAATAAAAGTTTAAAGTGGTATAAAAAATTAAAATTAGATTGGAAAAACATTTCTTTATCATGGCAAAGTATACTTGGATTTTTATGCGTGCAATAAAGTATACGTGTATAGTACACGTGACGTCAATTTTGTTCATAGCCTATTATGTGTGTATTGTTCGCATTCAGCCCAGTTTTCTAACACCATAACTCTGTTCACTCAGCTCACACATGCACGTTTATTTGCAAAAAATTATTTGGTCCACAAGGTGGCAACACTGACCTGGGCTGTTGTTTCACAGTCAAAAAAAGAATTGTAAGAGACAGAACAACAACAAAAACAAACTACTAGAGATGTAACTGCAATAGCCACCTGTGTTGAACACTTTAATGAGGGGGTTAAGAAATAAATGTAGTCCATAACAATGTTCCTCTTGAGGACAATGAAGTATACTACTACTAAATGCAACAAAACACAAAAACATTCATAATTTCTTGAGAGAAATAGTGCAGACACTGGGCAAAGTTTCTAGTGCGCATGTTAAACGTCTGTGTTGACGCACGCTATCAAAAACTGTGTTTGGCTGTATGTATGCACTTAGCATTTGAGTCAAAACTAAAGTTTACTTTAGCTCTTGTTTGACGCCATCGAGTGTTCAGAATATCATAGAGATTTAGAGGTGGGTTAATTTGGCCAAGTAAGTAAAGCTTTCAGAAAATGCAGAGTTTGAGTTGTACTTACGAGTTCTACAAGGACGTGAATGCTTTTTACAACTTGGTATCTCGTAATCACGGTAATTACGATATGGCGTGAACGCAGGTGTAACCGCCATGGGACTTGACTTGCAGGTTGAGCTGTCTGGTCTAAAGAAGCTTACTCTGCCCTGTCCTACGTCGTCACTTCCTGCAAGAACTTCAAAGTACACATCAAATCCGCTGCTGCACTTTCTGTTCCATCGATGCGTGATCGGTACGGTGATGTTCACCAGTTCGCCGAAGTGTGGCGAGCTTAGGCTCAGGCTCTTGAACACAGCGAAGAAATGGAGGACTTCCTTGAATATCGTTACTGTGCTAGCTTACGCTAACAAGTCTGCCGTGCTCTCCTGCACCTTCTGTCCGTATGCCAGCCTGATGACCTTCCAGCACTGAGGTCATCACTGAGCGACCAATCCAGGCCAGTGCTACAGGGCTTCCTGGTTCACTACCGTGTGATTTTGGCTGCTGGGGTTGATGGTGCTGCAGGGGAGGAGGCTGGGGATCATGCGGTGCCTGAAGATGGTTTGATGGTGCTCAACAAGACCCTGACCAGGCTGAAGGGACAGCTGGAAGAGGCCGTGTTGGACAGCAGTGAGGGTCTGAAGACTGTGGTGAATTTCCTCGAGGATGTAGTGAGGAACTTTGAGGAGATGAAAGAATCGGACAGCAAAGATTCCTCCCTTGCACTCAGCAAATCACCACAGCGAAAGTGACAATACAGATGTGCCACGACTGTCTGGGGTTGAACCTATCTTTTAGATTTTATTAAAAATGTATGTATTAAAGTATATCAAAGAAATTCCTGTAAAGTCTCGAGTTCCACTTTTAAAGAAATAGTTCACCCAAAAAAAAAAAATCACGTGCTTCAGGCTGTCAAGATGTAGAGGGTTTATTCTTCATAGGAAAACACCAATTGGAGAGAATTACTTGCCTTTGAGAGATACCAATCGAATCCTTGCAGTGAATGGGTGCGCAGAATGGAGTGTTCACCAAACTGTTCTAAAAGCCTCAGAATAATCAGACTATAGTCAGCCGGGGGCGATCCATCCTGAGAGCCGCAGCCCTGCAGAGTGACAGCTCAAACCCTAATTAAAATCTCACCTGCGGTAGCTTTCTAGTAACCCTTTCCGACCTGATTAGCTTGTTCAGGTGTGGTTGATTAGGGTTGAAGCAAAACTCTGCAGGGCTGCGGCTCTCCCGGACCGGAGTTCGCCACCGCTGATCTATACCATCAATAACATCTTGTGAAGTGGAAAAAGTTTCCCACTCGTTAAGTATTTTTAACTTTAAAATTGTCGCCTTTTTGACTAAAAATAGGGGTCCACTAATTCATCATAACCTTCCTACCAGGGAAAAAGGTCCATCCCCTGTTGGTCCTCTCACGCTGTGAATGTGATGCACAAATTTCTTCAAATCTGTACAAAACTGGAAGAAACCAAATCGTTTGCATCCTTGATGGCCTGAGGGTAAGTACATTTTAAGCAAATTTAGGTGTGTGGTGTGAACTATTCCTTTGAAACTAATTTCACTTTGAGTGATTTAAAGCAAAAAGATAAATAAAAAAAGCATTCTTACTTGTAGACTCAAGTGTCATTTAAGGAGATCATTCTGAATTATTCACACTTGGTATGCATGTGTGTACAGAATCTAAAGTTACTAAAAAAATATTTATTGTGGGTAGTTTTAATTTTCGTTTGCATTTTTATTATACGAAGACTCTGACAGTATATTACAATATTATATACAGACTATTATGACAGTATATTAGACTAATACAGACATTAATTTAGGAACATGCTGTAATTTTACATGCGGTTTGGGTATAAAACATTTCAGACATTTTTTCTCACTTACCCCATTGTAGCAAATTTTCAAAAATTTTTGTTTAAGTAATACAGTTTTCTTAAATGTAATTAGAACTATATTGACATCTCATACTCTGAAATGTATTAATAAGATGACAAGTTTGTTGGGGTTTCTCAGTGTGTGAGGACTAAGGCTGTGATTGGGTTTCTGCATTTGCGAGCAGCACGAATCTCTTGGTTAAACCCTCTGTGAAAATGTGAATCATGATTACTCACCATTTTCTTCCAAAGCCAGCTTACAGTAAGTAATTACTGTCCCCTGAGGCAACTTATATACATGATACCCATATACAGTAATTGAGAAGAACTGGTCTTACTGTAACTTCCATTTCTTGGTCATTCGTTCTTGGGATTGAATCATTAACTTGTATTAGCAGCCATTAGGTTAATCATAAGGTTACCATTACATCTCTTTATAGACACAGAGTATCTGGACACTTTCTGGTTGTCAAATGTTAGTGGAACATGTAATGTGAAGACCAAAAAAAGTCATCACCTGAAATTATTATTTTATTTATATATATATATATATATATTGGTCAAAGACGTTAAGATGTCTGCATCAAAAGAAATTTACAAAGGTGATTTTATGTCCATAGAAAGCACATTAAATGCAAGTAAAGTGTCTACATTTAAAGTTTCAAATATGAATCAATGTCAAAATTGTTTGAAATGGTCCATTGTTCATTCAGTGTAGCACTTATAGTTCTGTAAAAATTCAAAAAAAATGTTATTCTAACCTGTACTTATTAAAATATATAAAAGAATAAGAGAGCTTGTTAAATTTTATTGTGTTTTAAATTAGTAAAAAATTATTACTGACAAATGGGCAAAACCTAGGATATCTCGGATAGTAGATAACTAATTAGTATTTGGGGTGAAAGTAATTAGTTTTTTTAATATGTCATAAATTGATTTTTGTTGTAAACATGCGCGACAAGATTTTTACACTGAATGACATTTTAGTGGGTGTCTTCTGTAAATCAAGGAAACATGTATATTTATTTTTTTGCTCGGAAAAACAAAAACAAAATTGCAATTAAATTAAACAGAAAACTTTTTAAATTTTTTTGGAAAAACAACAACAATTTAAAGCAGTATGTTTTTGTTGTTTAAAAACCCTGTTCTCGTCTTCTGCCCCTACATAATATATAATATATATATAGATATATCTATATATATATTATATAATATATATTATGTATGTATGTATATACCTACTATGCTCACACACACACACACACACACCAAATACAAATACACCACAACACATACACCCACACATATACACACACACATACACACATATATATTTGTTATAAAAATATTAAGTACGTTAAACATTAAATTACATTAGGGTTTCCCAAACCAAGGTTCGTGACATGATAAAACGCTAATAAATCAATCATAAAAATGTCATTAAAATAAATAATTTTAAATTAAAACAATCTAAACAAAACATTTGAACTCTTAAGAAGATTAATTATTGCATTTCTTTACCTGGACATCGGTGTGACTAAACTGGTGTGTAAACTGACATCAGAGAGCTGTGAACATCTGAATGTGTAGAAATGATTGAAATGTTAGCCTAAAATCTCAGGAGGACTTCACCTAAATATTTTTTAAGTGGTTCAGGTGACAAAAAATGTTTGGGAATTCCTACATGACGTGAACAAACATTAATAAACATGGAAACATGGAAATGACATTACACACAGGCTTCCAGGTTTGGATTTTTTTCTCCCCCTAGACATCCAGAATCAATCATTAGTGAAGGTCACTGGATATGATGAAGACAATATTTCACAGCTATACATTACCAGTGTTTAGTAATGGCATAAAAATTTCGTTTTCTCATACATATTCTAATCGAGTGCTGCCTTTATACTGTACAGTAATGTTGCAATATGTCTCATTAACAGTAAAATGCTTTCTTTAAATCCAGTGGTCAAGATGCTGTGTGGCCTCTCTCCGTTTTCCGTGTAATTGTAGCCGCCTGACTGGTGGCTGGTTTGTGTGCATGATTCTGCAAAACTTTAAGATTTTGCGAACTTATGTAAGTAGGTGTTTTGTTTTGTTTTTTTAGAAAGAAAAATTTTGAACTTTGTTTTTATTGAAACTTTTTAACAGACAAAACAGTTGTTTATAACTCTTACATATAATTTAAAAAAATAGTATAATGAGAAGAAGAATACAAAAACAAATAATTAGAAATAAAAAAACAGCTTGCTAGTTTTAAAATGAGCATCTGGTTCAAACATTAAAGTAAATATTAAAAGAGAAATCAGAACGAAAATTATAAATAACTTACTATGTGAATAACACTAAAAAAGTGACTGTAATCGGATTATGAGCATTTTAGAGCATGTGTAATCTAATTACACATACTTCATTTTTACAGATTGCACACTGTAACCGATTTTTGTAATTTGAACAGTATTTGACTGTAATATGTACAGTAAGTTACTGTAAAATTTACAGCAACATATTTACAGTGCAGTAATAAGTTACTACCGTTATATAATTTCGCTTGAGCTGAACTTATCACACTAACTGCCAAGACTTTTCAAAACCTTGTTTTAAAATGTTCATTAACCATATCCTAATATGCTGTTGTTATTATTGAATAACTGATAATCTGTGGGAAAGTAACTCTAAATATCTGAACGGCAAAAGCAAAGACAGCAGCTAAAAAGCTTTAATTAGCCGTGAGTTTTAGTTTGACGTGATACCTTGATTGACTTTGGCCCTTTGGGGCCTTGGGGTCACTGAGGCATGAGAGAGAAAAGCAGCAGGAGGAGTGCAATCAGGATGAAGAAGAGGGTGAGACGTGTGATTCCTGTGAAGAGCAGATCAAGCGAGCGTGAGGTTCAGCAGGGCAGAGTCCACTCGTCTCGAACAGGAGGAATGCTGATTCAGACACGGCTGTTCCTGAGCGCTCACCCTCATCCCCCTCTTCCCACTGGGGGTCCCAAGAGATGAGGGACAATTAGGACCTGTAAAACACCTTAAAATCTCTTAGGATTGGATGAGGCTCTTTAAAACACTAATCTATGTAGGGTGACCATCCGGGTCATTTTGCACCCTTGCCAGGATTTCTATATTGACTAAAATATCCAGGTTTTGGCTGTTATCACTGTGCAGATCGATCGTTGTATGAAATTCACGAGTGCTATAGAGAGCTGATCAGATGGCTCCTTATGCTTTCGAATCACTCTCGCAGTACTTTGGTTGCATAATTGACGGAAAAGAATGAACACTGGTGCGCAATGTTTGCATCGCTTTGATCGTTCTACCTTCTTTACTCGCGAGCGCCCACGATTGGTCGATTATGTACAATACCTGCATGTTATTGGTCAAACTACTTTGGATGTTTTAGGCAATATAAAAATCCTGGCCAGGACCAGTGTTGCCAATTTAGCAATTTTGTTGCTAGATTTAGCAACATTTCAGATTACCCTAGCAACTTTTTCACCTAAAAGCACCTAGCAACAAATTTAGCAATTTTTTTTTATTTATTTGGCAACTTTTATCAACTTTTGATAAATGACTCAAACGATAAAAAGGCACACAATTTCCATCTAAATCACACAAAAAGAGGAAACCAAATACGCCTAGCAGTACCATCACCTCATGTGCACTTTATTCAGGTAAGGCCTGTTTGCAAGTGTTCCATAATAATTAGGGTGTTCGACTTGAAGCGGCGCTGCGCCAGGTTATTTGAGACGGTGTATGACATGCAACGTACCGTGAGAGCTAAACGACTAGAGAGCGACGGATCTGCATGATTTCTAAGGCTCTCGCGGTGTTTTGATGTCATACAGCGATCAGTCTGCGTGGTGCTGCTTCAAGTCAAACACACCTAATTATTATCAAATAGCAGTTAACTTAATTCACGTGATGTGATACACCTTGTTAGTAGCTTGTACATGAGATTGTTGATCAGTTAGTACACTGTAAGAAAAATGAAAATGGTAGTACTTTTCGAGGAAATTTATCGTACACCTGCGTTAAACCCCAAAAAAAACACAAAATACAATGCGTAATTTAAAATGCAGGTGAAAAATCTTTGAAAAATCAATACGGAAAATTCCTTCATATAGTAGACTATTTTTAGTAGTGTAGCATACTAACAAACTACTAATACACTGCTTAAAACAGTGTTGTTCAGAATGAGTAAGTTTTATCAGGGTAATAAAAAAAACTTAAAAAAAAAAATAGTAATAAAACAAATATATATGTTAATGAAACAAATTAAATTGTTCAAAAATGTGTAAGTGTTCAGTAATTTAATGTTGTATTTAAAAATACAGTTATTTATATTATTATATTATGCATTAATGTTATTGAACGAACAAATCAAAATTAACATATAAAATATCTCTATGATTGATTGCAAGTGACCCAATTTGCATCTGATACGTGATGAAGTCAGCGCACAATGACTCACAAATAATTTGCAAATTTTAGCAAACAAATTCGACATTCCTTAGCAACTTCCCAGGAAAAAAATTTTTGTTTAGTTTTGGAATCCTGGCCAGGATGTGTCCTGTATAAATGGCACATATGGCCACCCTAAACATATGTTTATGATTAATAAAAGAAATAAGTCAAATGCTCATCTTAAATATGCTACAATTTAAAATCTTACGCTAAAATAAACAGAAATACTCCACTTTTACTTCAAACTGCATTTATCTCTATATATACATGCTGCGTAGGAAGATAATAGATGTTCAGGTGTTTGTGTTGGTTGTCAGATTTGCAGTGCAATAGTTAAGCAATACCTGATTAACCCGAGTAAAAGTGAAAGAGAGAAAAGGCAGAAGGATATTGTGTGATGTTGAATCCCTGCTGAAATCAAAATGGATTTATTTCAGATTCGCTGTAGTTTCAGATATCAGCCATTTAAAGGGGTCATATGATGCGATTTCAAATTTTCTTTTCTCTTTGAAGTGTTACAAGCTCTTTTGTGCATAAAGAAGATCTGTAAAGTTTGCAAAGACTAAAGTCTCAAAACCAAATATTCTTGATATAAAAGTTAAGACTCATCCACACCTACTAAAACGGCTCGTTCTAACACGCCCCCAAATATCTACATCACTATGTGGGACGCTTTGCATAAACGTCGCACACACAAAAAAAAAAAAAAATGTTCACGCCAGAAGAAAGAAGAATGACAATTTTATTCTCGCTGTAGGTTATTGTTGGCCATGTGTTGACGGCGCGTGTGCTTGTTGTGACAAGCGAAAAACATACCCCACCTCCCCGTTTGGCCTTCCAAAAGAGGGAAGACTCTCTTGCTCATCTGCTGGGAGCGGACTCGGGCTGGTAGCTGCGGGAAATAATTGCCAAACTTCGCGCTGTGATCAACCGGATCGGATTCACCTTCATGGGACGAAGCGGCAGTCCAGCCCGGGGTAGGTACATGGTCCCCGCCACCCGCAGGCATCTACAACTATGTAACAGGGGAGTAACATCGTCACCAAGCTTGGGATTGGCCAATCACAGCATACCTTGCTTTTCAGACGATGAGCTTTGTAAAA
>JADLZN010003033.1:0-19828 GCA_018155175.1 Sinocyclocheilus anophthalmus
CAGAAGTTTCGTCATGCTGCTGGTTTATTCTGCCAATATATTGCTCTGCTGTTCCTCAACACATCTCCTCATGTTCTCACCCGCTCCTTCTGTTAATCCATCTTAAACTGTGCTCTGAAAATCCACGTTAGTCAGCATAACAAAGAAAGTATGCGAGATGAAGCTGCAGTTCTGTCACGAAACATGAGCTGAATGTCTTGGGAAGGACTCCGAGGCTGATAATCTCATGATTGAGCTCCGTTCTAACGCGCTCAGGTGAGCTTCACACACACCTGTCCTGCAGGTTCACCTAGGCCCCGCCCACCACTTCCGCACTCACACCTGCGCGCGCGCATACAGACAGACTATGACATTTGATTTAAGCACTGAACTAAAAAGCTTTTCTTATGAACAAATGTGGATTTCGAGAAATGTATAAAAGGCTCAGCTCTCTGAACGCACGTCGAGGTGTGAAGTTTGTTTTGTGATGTAGAAATGAACAGGACAAACCAGTTAGGATGCAAATTCCTCACATTTCTTGTTAACATGCCAACAAGCAGCCAAAAAAATGTCAAGTCCAATGAAGAGAGATATATAGAGTTAGTTTTTACTTTATAGTAAAAGAAAGCTATTGCTATTATTATTATTTAATAAGTCTTTTAGTTTATTAGTTGATATAACCTTAATACTGTTAAATTCTATGTATATGGTGGACATTTCTATGTATTGTGCAGTAGTTATTTCTGTTCGTCTCATTTTTTGGTCAGTGGCGTAGTGCTGAATAGGAGTTTACCCGCGCTGGGTTTTCTATGGTTATCGTAGTTAACATTCAGGGTTTATTTTCCAGACATCCGTTCAAAATGTTTTATAGCGACATTGCTGGTCAACACATTGGACAGGCAAATAAATCAATAATTGTTCACATTAAGGTATGAGTGAATGAATGTTCTCTGAAGGTACCAATGTTTCAAATGTGGTTGTTTTGTTTACATGACAATAAAGGAAGTGCCATTGGCGCAAAAATCAAAGACGTGCCGAAAACCGTAGTAACATAAAAACGTTGAAGAACGTCAAGTTTGGGACACGCTTGAGACTGTATAATTAAAGAGCTCGATAACGTTGAATGAACGTTATATAACGGTAAATATTTGTTCTGAGAACGTTCCTAGTGGGCTGTTTTATTTAGTGTATTTTAGAACTATATTGCACAATGACATTTTTCTCCTGTTCTGTCATGATATTGTGATTTGTTTTGGTTGTATTCACATTATATTCAGCTAATCATGTAGCAGATGTTGGGTCTTGTCATCAAAGTGACATAAATGTAAGCATCTTGAAGGCATCAAATTATTATTATCACGCATAAGTAAGTATACCTCTATAGAGAAATACACAAATCGCAGGGAACTGTTAAACATTTGAGTACACCCGCTGTTATAATCTGATAATGAATTAAAGTAAATGAACGAGACAGCAGTTGCAATATCAAGCAGCATAAAGAGCTGTTTTGGACACATTCACATTAAACAAGCGGACAATACGCCATGCACAACAATGAAACACTATTAATCTGTCCGAGTTAAAAATATCATTTTATTATGTTGAAATGAAGAGCCTTACACATGCATTTTATACATTAATTGTGACGTTTGTCTCAAAGACACATGCAAACAACGACAATAAAGCAGAATCTCATGATCAACAAAGCTCTGCTAGCTTGCTTACTATAAACACAGCACAAATATAGCTTGTAGGACACCAGCACTGAATGAGCTGCACGGTTTGAGAGCTTCTCAGCCCAGAGGCTTTTTCTTCCCGGGATGGAGAGTGTCGTAGGTGTCCACATCTCGCCGGCCCAGATCCTGAAGAAGCACAGACACATGAAATCACTGCAGCACTCACTCACTCACCAGACAGCATGAAGCTCATTAACAGCACAGTACCTGATAAATGTCTCCTTCTTGTTTCTGAAAAACACAAGAGGACAGTGAATGGGAGAAGTGACTCTTGCTCAAGACTGTGTTGTTTGTCCTTAAGTGTTGGTCAACACTCATTCCGCTTTCTGATCCCGTCTACTGCGCTGTCCGACTCTTTATATTCATTCCTTCTTTCATCTAAGTGAACTAAAGAGGACATTATAACCTGGACAAAGATGAACGTGAAAAAGAGGGGAATAGAGCTGTTTATCGGGACCTGAACGGAAGGGGTGTTACTGTGTTGTTGGGGGTTTTGCGTGTATTTCTATTTATATATTTGGGGTGTGTGTGTGTGTGTGTGTGGTGAGTGTGTGTGTGTGTGTGTGGTGTGTACTGGTTGTGACGTGAGTGTGTGAGTGGTGTGTGTGGAGTGTGTGGTTGTGTGTGCGTGTGTGAGCTGTTGTGAGTGTGTGTGTGATGTGAGTGAGTTGCGTGAGTGTGAGTGTGTGGGTTGTGGGTTGTGGTGGGGAGTGTGTGATGTGTGTGACGACGTGTCAGGTGCGGAGTGTGTGTGTGTGTGTGTGTGTGAGTGAGTTGTGCGTGTGTGTGTGTGTGTGTGTGTTTGGGTGGTGCGTGAGTGGTGGGTGAGTGTGTTCGGTTTGTTTGGGTGTGGTTGGTTTTTTTTTTTTTTCTTTTTTGTCCCCCCCCTGTGTTAATGCTCTATTTTACGGATCACTATGTCCTCAGAAAGTGCAGATAAATGGGATCATTGGAGCTCCTGAGCTCAGTCCTAACGGTTTTATCTCAAAGACCCTAGTGCGTTCTTAGGTAGGTCATGTGAGCCCAGCTAACCACACGCGTCCCACTGCTCCCTTCTCTAGTCCTGTTCTTTAGCGGTATCTGGTCTACGTTCTCACTCCACTGTTTATTAGACATCATTCCTGATGTTTTTGGAAATGTTTTTTTTTAGCTGAACGTTAGCTCCTTTTTTTGTTCGTGTTTTCCCGGACAGCTTCACAACACAATCTAAGTACGGTGTACGCCTCACGACAGCGGTCAGGTCTCAGGATGCGCATCACCGAGGTTAGCCGGCCACACACGCGTGGGGGTGTGGTATAGAACCATGTTCCATGGCCCACAGACACCTTCACTGTGTTGTCAACCCGTCCGTGCCCCTGTATGTGCCGAATATGACCTATGGGAGACCGTTTTACGCCATTGTTCTTCGACCCTGTTTTCCCCACTGGGATGTCTTCAAAAATGCTAGTGTGCTGTGGGTGTGGTGTTGTTGCTTTTGTGTGTGTGTGCTGTGTGTGAGTGAGTGAGGAGAGGTGTTGTGTGGAGTTGAGGAGTGTGTGGTGTGGGAGCGGGTGCTGCGTGTATGTGAGTGTGTGCGTTCGGGTGTGTGTGTGAGTGTCTACGCACATACGAGTGAGAGTGTGGTGTGTGTGTGCGGGTGAGTCGTGCGCGGGTGTGTGTGTGTGATGTGGGTGAGTGAGTGAGCGTGTGTGTGAGTATGAATGAGTGTGTGTGTGTGTGTGTGTGAGGGTGTGTGTGTGGGTGAGTGTGTGACGTGTGAAGGTGTGTGAGGTGTAGTGAGTGTGTGTGTGTGTGTTGGTGAGGCGTGCGCGTTGTGAGGGTGTGTGTGTTTGTGTGTGTGTGTTGTGTGTTTGTGTGTGTGTGAGTGTGTGAGTGAGTGAGTGAGAGAGTGTGTGTGTGTGTCTGGCTTGTGTGTGTGGTGTGAGTGTGTGTGTGCGGCGTGTGAGGGTGTGTGTGTGGTGTGGTGTGTGTGTGTGTGTATGTTGGGAAAAAAGTGTGGCGTGTTGTGCGTGGGTGTGCAAGTGAGCGTGTGTTGGTGTGTGTGTGTGTGAGTGTGTGTTGTGCGTGAGTGTGGGTGTGAGAGTGTGTGAGTGTATGTGCGTGTGTGCGTGTGGTTGTGTGTGCGTGGTGAGCGTGATGTGAGTGTCTGTGTTGTGAGTGAGTGCGAGGCGTGCGTTGTGTGTGTGTGTGGTGAGTGTTGTGTGGTGTGTGAGGTGTTGCGTTGTGGGGGAGGGGCGGGTGTGGGGGTGTGTGAGGTGAGTGAGAGGTGTGTGTGTGTCGTGAGTGAGTGCGCGAGTGTGTGTGAGTGAGTGAGAGAGTGTGTGTGGTGTGTGTGTGTGTGGTGTGTGTGTGAGCTGAGTGTGCGTGTCCCGCGCCGCCACTTTCACACTTGTGGTCTTGTCGTGAGTGCGGGTGTGTTTGTGTTGTGTTTGTGTGTGTGTGTGTGTGGTGTTTGTTTGTGTGTGTGTGTGTGTGTGTGGTTGTGTGTGTGAGTGTGTGTGTGAGTGAGGGTGAGGTGTGTGTGTGTGTGGTGCGTGCTGCGTGCAGTGCGGCGTGTGAGGGGTGTCCCGGAGTGTGGATGTGTGTGTGTGTGTGTGTATATAAAAGTATTTATAATGTACATTGTAATGCATTATATAATTTCATAAATACTTGTAACCAAAGTTAAAATGCATTATAACATTTGAAGGTTTGTTTGTCATGTGTTTTAATGCATTATACATTCTAAAGGTGTAACAATGAATATATAAAAAGTCAGGCAACCTTTATTTCTTGACAGTGGAGCGTTTACCACGAGAAGTTTTTGTTTTTTGTTTTTAAACCTTTTGGGTTGTGTTAAAGCAGCTTTACAGAGTCAAACAGAACAATAGTATGTCAATAATGCAAGAGCATTATAGTAAAATTACTAACTGTTGTTACAATTATTCATAAGACCATACAGTGCACTATGAGGCAAAATTAATGCATTAAAACCTCGCCACGAATGTAGTTCAGGGAACGTACAATTACATCATGAAACGAAATATATATCAAACAGCATTGCCTCGTTCTATTTTATTTTAAATATAATTAGAGTACCGAATAAAGACCAAAGGACCCGTAGATTTACCAACAACACAATTATATCCTTATGGTTTAAACCACTACATAGAATCAGAGCAGTGGCAATATAAGAAGACTAGCCGAGTGAGGCGGCTCTCGTCGAGAAAAATGAGAACTGAGCGCTCCCTGGTGACTAGCGAGTTGAGCTCAGTTTCCGAAATCGCAAAGCACCTTTTCAAATAGGCGCTGTCTTTAAAAGAAAACGCAGGATTGAATTTTTAAAAATAAGTTCCTCGCCCTGAAATACTTTTATTAAACACTAACTTTCATACGAACAAAGACACTATATTTAAAAAGGAAAAAAAAAAAATGGATGCAAACAACGGTGGTTGAAATAGCTGAGTGAACTCAAAACAATCCGCTTGCAACATTGTGCACCCAAGTCCCACCCACGAAAGTTCTGGACCTTTGAAAAAGTGCTACCTCGCGAGCAGGGACTTTCTGAGGGGCAGATGTTTACCCGGTACTTTATTTAGATCCTGGTTCCTGTGGTGGAAACACACAGAGTACCGGCCCAAAGTCCCTGGTTCCTGGGGAAAGTTCCTGCGGTGGAACGGGGCTAAACTGCATCTTTATGACAACATTTTTGTCAGATCCTAGACAATCCTCAACAGCTTTTTGGCCATTGGACATGACAAGTAATGCCCTGGTGCCAGCTTATGAATTCCTGCTTCGCCTTATCCTGCTTTTGAGCTTAATGCTTTTTCATGGTTTTGCATGGAACACAGTGTTGCGCAAATGTGTTTGCCCAGCAGTCAAAATGCTAAGAAAACCCACAGTGGCCAAAGGCGGTAATTGAGGATGACAGCTAATCATGTAGCTGACTTGTCAGATTGCAAGCAGAGAGGGCTTTGCAAGAGGCATTAGGGGTCGGTCCAAACGAATGTTTTCAGCGAAAACAAACGGGAAACCGTTTTAAAATGGCGTTTTGACGTTCGTTTACAAGAAACAATGGCGTTTTGGTGGACTGCAAAAGGCCTATTTTTGAAAACCGGTTTCCAACGTGCAAGTGTTTTGAAAATGTCACCATTAATTGTTCCGTGTACAACCAAATCGGGGACCTTGTGTGGAAGAGAATTCAGCCAAGTGGACAGTCCATATAGCGCAAGGACCGTGAGAGAGTACAGTTAGTAGTGCGACATGTGCCGGTACATGTCGTAGGCTTGAATCGTAGCAGTGAGTGTACGGCTTAAGCCAGCCGAACAAACAGATCACAACAAGGGCGGAGAGTACATGGTACTGTGTGCTGATCAAGAGGTTTGTTAACGCTCTTCCGCAAAGTGCTGGATTAACAATATTCCAAACCAACAGCGCGACGCATATACAACATATAATCGTCACTTCCTACAGGTGTTAACTGAAGTGTAGATGATAACAACGTCTTGCAGCGCCAACTACTGGCCTGGCATACGTATTATAGCGTTTTTGGCCATTTTCGCGGATATGTGTAAACGCGAATCGTTTTGAAAATGTTGTTGTGTATACATTAAACTTTTTAAAAACGCAAGGGAAAAAACGTTTCGGTTTTTGACTACATCGTTGCCGTGTAAACGTAACAATTAGAAGCGTTAGGTAGAGAAAACAGAGAGGAAGAAAGACAGAATCACACAATACAGTAAGTGAGAAACAGAGATGACATTGCATAGGGACAAGACAAAGAAAAATAACAGACAAGCTTATTTGTCCCCATTACTCAATGGCCCATTTCTCTTTGTCTCCTCTGAATAGAGAGATTTCAGATCAAATTCTCTTTATTATGGAAGGTGATTGTAACCAGCACCAGGGCTTGGTTGTCTGCAATATGTGCCGGTAATTCTTCTGAAATAATCAGCAATCAGGCTGATGAGACAGCCTGTTTGAATTTCCCTTTTCTCTGTGTGGTTGCTTTCATTATCATATCTGTTCAATAATCAGAGAGATGCATGAATGTGAAGAACACACAAAAGGCTTTAAGACAGGAAACAGGTGGAGGGTTTCAAAACGGTTGTATTGTGCATGCTTCTATGGCATTGTTAAAATGTCTTTCCTTTTTGGCAGACATCACCTACTTCTCTCTCTTAAAAAAAATATTTTTTTTTGCTTGGTAATAATATATATACTTATATTTCTATATGCATATAGTTCTGACGTGAGTCATGTGAAATGACTTAAGCCTGATTAATACTGTCCTTGATCATACAGTGTTTCATAGATTAAAATAGATGAATAAATTAAAAGCATTGCATTCTTGTGATTGACTCTCTGTTTGACGCGGGTGGTCTGTTATAGTCTTGGAGCTTTACATCGGCTTTGGATTCAAAGAAATGTTGCAGCCACTTTGATGAAACGCTTTTCACCAGAGCTGCTGGCGTAAGAGCTGCTCCAATCTCATGTAGCAGCAGGGAATTAGAAGGCACAGATTGTATTTCAGACCACTCTTTTGTGACATGACCATCTATATATAAGTAATCCACTGCAGGAGACCCAATACACCAAACCTAATGAAACTCTTAAAAATGATACAGCACAATAATTGCGTTATCATTCTGCGGTACATGTTAAATGAAAGCTTATAATGGAATCTCATTCAAAGTTACACATTTAAAGGGTATAATGTTTTATAGATACTTCAAAGATTTGACCTCTGTTTTATACAGTTCTGAATGCGTATACAAATGTGACCATGCTTTTTCAGAGTTATAGCAATGCAACCCTTAAATCCCAGATTTCACACCCTTTGATTTCTCTTCACTTTTTTCCCCACAAATAAAATCTCCATTTGATTGGTTAAGTGGATTAAAGAGGTTGGCTGAATTGAAGTGAATTAAATAGATCATTAGATTGATCGCTTCGTTGGATGCTGTTCCACTCAGAGAACAGTACAAAACTCTCAGCTGTCTGCCTGTTGTCTCTGGGCGGTCTCCAAGCAACAGCATGTCTGCTGCTTGCCTTTTGAGCATCTAAGCGCATTTTAGGTGAACGTTTTTTTTTTTCTTCCAGCACAATTTGCGCAGTAGCTTGCACCACACTTGCTCATGTCAGACATTCTTGTAGAGCCTGTGCCATGCAGATAAGCGCTGCGATGTGGATGACTTCACGGCTTGCACAAACTGGCTAGCAGCTCAGTGGCTGGGATCATCCTCTTCTGCTGCTTAGACAAAGATATTCAAAGTAGCTTCAATTAGGAGCCAAACTAAGGTGGCCTGCCCACAATCTTATGGTCTCATATATACCAGTTAAAGTACTGCTTATCTACAGCAAATGCAGCTTGAAACAAACCCGTATGCCATTCTGCGAGAGTTTAAAAGCATTTCCAATTATCAAAATGTAAAAATAGTATCCATGATCATAAATTGCACCTATGATTGTTTAAATAGTTAATATACCACCATATTAATTTTCAGTAGACCCGGAATATACACTTAAAAAATGCTGGGTCAAACCAACCCAATTGCTGGGTTTGTCCCTATTTTACCCAGCACTTGGTTGTATTTAACCCAGCATTTTTAGAGTGTAGCTAACAAAGCCTCAGAAGGGGAAATCAGTAATCAGTCATCAGCAGAACATTCAAAGCAATGACTTGAACTCATCAGCTCTCACGATGCAATAGGTATAGTCATTAAAATACTGAAAATTTTCCAGCGACCTTGAAAGGAGCGCGAACAAACTCTGACCCATTGACCCATGGTGTTGGTGTGTGAGTTTGTGTTAGTTTGTATTCCATAAAAAAAAGTCCTGAAATGGAATAAAACATTAAAAGCAAAACTGCAGCATAAATATTCAGACCTCTTATAAATATTTCTCAAACATCACCATCTGAGCGTTTATTTTGTTTTTCTGATAGAAAGTGGGTGTTTTTCCCATCATCCCTCTGAAGAGGAGCTCAAGTGGTTACATTGTCCTCTCGGCCTGCAGTGCTGCAGTAGGGATAAAAGCTAAACCCCCATTTTCACTTCTCACTTAGGTTTAGGGTTCTTTTTTACCTCCGTTTGAAGTGGTTTAGCATTGACAACACCTTTCATCTCACAGCTCATTAGCTCAACATGTTATTCCACGAGCCATCGGCCACCATTGAGTCCGTCAGGCGCTTGTTGCTGGTGTGTCTTCTGTAGCACTGGGTCTAGAACCCACTTCTCCTGGGGTTTTCCCTCTTTTCATCTATTCTTCTACTGCTGAAATGTAGGTCAAAACCCAGTGCCCCAGCAGGGCAAGTGTAAGGAAAGCCAATAACACTCTTTCTCCTTCTCTTCTGTGACCTTGCATGGATCAACCAGGCCTCTGCAGAGAAGTTTTGATCTTTAAATTAATCATAATTTGACAATACGCTTCTCTTGGTTTTTCCTTGAAGAACGGCTCTGAATTAGAAGAGCATGTTAGCTCACTTTTTTCTAATTGTGTATTATAAAATGAATCCTTTAGAGACCGCATGTACATGCAGGAAAAAAGGTGATCAGGGCTTATGCGTTGTTGATAATGATAATGCCACATCTTGCTTTCTAGTAGAAATCTCGCACAAAACGCTGAAGTGTATTATTCTTGATTAAACAACCGTCGATGTTCTCGTTCATTTTTTGTTCTTTCACTTTTTTTCTTTTCCGTCTCTTCAGACTTCTTCTGCCATAATTAACACATTCCATGTGCTATAATTAATACAGATGAATTAAAAGGGATAAAGTAAATTCTTAAGAGTGTGGAAAGGGCTGTGGGAAAAGCAGAAACAGAACGAGGAGAACTGTAATTAAACGGCTGAAGAAAGCCCTCTGAAATAAGGTTTTAAAATTTCACAATTAGTAAAATGGCTGAAAACTTCATAGCAAGTCATGTTTCTGGTAAGTTGCATGCTCTCCGTTGTTTGTGTTCTCAGGGTTGTTATTCTCCACTGGGGAGACTTTGGCAATGAAAGAGTACAAATATTTGAAAGGAGTGTTTCAGATGCCGTTAAACAGGTTCAACTCTCTGCATAACATCACAGGCCTGCTGTTGCTTTCCTCGAAAATAATTCTGCTTGTCCGTTGTGTCAAATTAGTAGCTTGATGCAACCTAGAGAAAATTTTCAAATGACAGCAGAATGTGAAGATTATCTTGCTTTTATTAATTCATTTTAAGGGATCTGGGACATCGCAAGGAGAATTCATTTGCCTATTTTGATGAGTGCATGTATATACATCATCAACACAATTAGGCCCTGTCACATCATTTGATGTCTGAAATTTTTGCTACACGGATGCGAGATGGGCGGTGAGTTAAGTCTCTAGGTTCCGTATGTAACCATGGTTCCCCGAGGGAACGAGAGGCTGCGTCGAGATTCGCTTTGGGAACGCCCTTGCGTGAACGCGTTCTGAAGCACGTGTCAAATCCGTCCAATGGACAAGCGAGACGTCACGAGCAGGGTGACGCAAGCACCAGAAAGCATAAAAGCACATCCGACCGGGCGCAAACCAGCTTCGATGAAGTAACGCCTGCAGGGATGCAGGGAGTATGGCAAAGAGAGACGCAGCGTCTCGTTCCCTCGGAGAACCATGGTTACATACGTAACCAGAGATGTTCCCTTTCAAGGGAACTAGAGCTGCGCGAAACACTTTGGGAACGAGAATTACCCACTGCGGCATACTACCAAGTCCCTGCCTGTGTGTGTATCCTAGGAGCACATCACGACGAGAGAACTTGGGAACCTGGGGTAGATGTCAGGTGTAGGTTGTAAAAGCGGACAAGAGTGTGTGGAAAGGACCAGCCCGCCGCAGCACATATGTCCTGCAAGGCCACACCCAAGCTGTAAGCCTTGGAGGCCGCCATACTCCTGGTCCAGTGCACTCTGACCCTCATAGGTGACGGGAGGCCAGAGGACTAGTAGGCTAGTGAGATGGCCTCGGTAAAACCCATACCATAATCTGCTGGTCGCGGCATCCCTCCTTTGGAGGGCCCAAAACACAAACAAAACGCTGATTGCGCTCTGACGGCGACGGGCGCACACTCTGGTGCGGGTAGCGTCAGTGCTCTGAATCTGGACAGAGCAGAATTTGCCTTTACTTGGCTACTTCTGGTACGGAGGAGGACCGAATGCTTGAGTACTATGGGCCCCTTGGTGCACCTGTTACCCGGCCTCAGCCTTCAGGGTGCCCATCGGAGGAAACGATGGCACAGCGGGTGTCTTTCCCAATGTGACAACCAGAAGGGATATTCTTATTGTGGTAAGCAGCCTAAGGCCGCACTTATTACTTCAGAGTGGAGGGGCTAACCCTGCGAGAATCGCTCATGCAGAAATCCAGCACTGTACCAATTGGGAGTTGCTGGGTCCTGTAGTCGCTGTCCGCACAATGAACGAAAAAGTTTCCACTTAGGATACTGTTTCCTAGTGGGGACGCTCCTGGAATGAGTATAGTCTCACACAACCAGTGAGAGACAGATGCTAGAGCTGTCTGCCCTCAGGAGCCATGCAAACAGCTTCCATAATCCGAGATTGATGTAGGAGACCACGTGTGGTCTGTGCGGACAACAACATGAGGCCCCCTTAGGTCTGGAAGGAAGTGTATCAGAGCTCGAAACACGGCCAGCATCCCCCGGCAGTTGATGTGCCAAAAGAGAAGATGGCCTTCCTACAGACCCTGGGCAGAGCGACCACTCATGACCACCCCCCAGCCCGTGAGAGAGGCATCTGTCGTTAGCCTTACGCGACGACAAGGAGCCCCTAACGTCGGGCCTTGAAACAGGAACCAACGTTTCTTCCACATATGTAAGCATCGCCGCGTGACCTTGATCATGCAAAGCGGATTCCCCCTCGGGGAAAATCCTTTGGTTCTGAGCCACCACTGCAAGGGTCTCATGTACAGCAGGCCAAAAGGTATCACGTTGGACGCCGCTGCAATCAGACCCAGCAGCTTCTGAAACTGCTTTACAGTGAGTGACCGGCCTTCTCTTACCCTCGTGACTGTCATGAGGATTGACTCGATTCGAGCAGGAGACAGAGTGCCTGCATCGAGGTTGAGTCCCACAACACGCCTAAATAAGTGGTCCTCTGTAGTGGAGAAAGAACACTCTTATTGGCATTTAGTCTTAACCCCAGCTCATATGGGCGAGGACGACATCTCGAAGCCGAGCCGCCAACTGCTCCGATCGAGCTAGTATCAACCAATCGTCAATATAATTGAGTATGCGGGAGCCCTGGAGTCGCCGTGGAGCCAGAGCAGCATCCACACACTTTGTGAAAGTATGGGGTGAGAGTGCTAGGCTGAAGGGAAGGACCCGATATTGGTAAGCTTTGCTCCTGAAAGCAAACCTCAGGAACTTCCAGTTTTGAGGGAGGATGGAAACATGGAAATAAACATATGTGAGATCTATCGTAACAAACCAGTCCACGGACTGGATCTGAGATACTATCTGCTGATAGTGAGCATCTTGAACCGAAGCCGTTTGATAGCGCGGTTCAGAAGACGGAGATCTAAGATCCGACGCAACCCCCCCCATCCTTCTTCGGAACGATGAAGAAACGGCTGTAGAACCCGGACGCTCTCTCTCGAGAGGAGGAACACGTTCTATGGCCCCCTTCCTCAAGAGAGTATCTACTTCTTGTTCCATTACCAGAGCCTGCTCGGGGCCCACTAGTGTGGGGATGACCCAGTTGAAACGAGGCGGACGAGAACCGAACTGGAATCTTTCTCTACAATCTGCAGGACCCATTTTGAGATATTGGGTAGAAGTTTCCACGCTACCAGAAAAACTACTAAGGGAACCAGCCTCTCGAGTCTGGCATCTGGTATTATTAGAGGAACCAGTTCAGTGCCCTGAAGCGGATGACCGACAGGAAACGACCGACCTGACTGCTGTAGAACCCCCACTTGAGGGGGCGAGCTCTCCCGTGACGTACAGTTGCCGGGTGGCAGTTGGGATTTTCGCTCGTCGGAGCTCACAGAGCCCTGAAGCACCGAGGTGGCAGGGGTATCAATGAACCTCCATGAGGGCACTGAGGGACTAACCGACCCGAGTGCTGTAGCACCCACACTTGAGGGGACGAGCTCTCCCGTGACGTACCGTTGCCAGGCGGCAGCTGGGAATTCACTCGTCTGAGCTCACTGAGCCCTGAAGCACCGAGGTCGCACCCCCCATCCTTCTTCGGAACGATGAAGTAAAAGTAACGGATTTGCTAGAACCCGGACACTCTGTAGAGAGGAGGGACCACCTCGATGGCCCCCTTCCTCAAGAGAGTATCTACTTCTTGTTCCATTACCAGAGCCTGCTCGGGGGCCCACTCGTGTGGGGATGACCCCGTTGAAACGAGGCGGACGAGAAACAAACTGGATTCTGTCACCTTTCTCTACAAACTGCAGGACCCATTTTGATATATTTGGCAGAAGCTCCCACGCTGCCAGAAAATCTACTAAAGGAACCAGCCTCTCGAGGCTGGCCTCAGGTGTCATTAGAGGAGCCAGTTCGGTGCTGAGCGGCATGACGGCAGGGAACGACCGAGGCTGAAGCTTTCGCACCCATACTTAAGCAAGAACGGGCGAGCTTTCCGTGCGTACCGTTGCAGGGCGTGGGGAGGCGCGGGAATTTCGTTCTAGTCGGAGATCACTGAAGCACGAAGCAACCGAGGGTGGCGGGATATCAAATGAAACCTCCATGAGGGCACTGACGGGGAAATAAGACCCGAGCTGCTGTAGCACCTCATTGAGGGGACGACTCTCCCGTGCCGTACGTTGATGGGCCGTGCAGATGGGGAATTCGGTAGTCGGAGCTAACTGAAGTCCTGAAGCGCGACTGGTGGACGGGGTATAAAGAAACCTCACATGAGGGGCACTGACAGGATCAACCGACCCGACTGATGTAGCACCATCACTGAGGGGGCGAGATCGCCACGTGCCCGTAGTTGCAGGGCGGCAACTGGGTTTTCGCTGTCGAGTCACTGTAGCCCGGAAGCACGAGGGTGGAGGGTATCAATAGCCTAACGTGAGGGCAATGAGGAGGCATTGGGCACCGTATACTGATGTGTGATCTTTCCCGCCAGGGGGCGGCCCCTCAGACATGACCATGTCGGACATTTCGTCACCGCGGTATCTTAGACAAATACCTGTCCACAGATCAGTTTTCGGCTATAAGACCCATTGAGAGCATCGCCCCGACCCACGATCTTTCTTGGAGGGGTGCAGGGTTTGCAACGCTCTATTTTGAGACTGTCGATATGAGGAGCTTTATGACTGGCTGTATGACAGCGCTCAGAATGACACCCCTCGAGCAAGGTCAGTCGGTTGATTGTAACACCGCCATGGGGTGCAAAACATGCGCCAGCCGATCCTACCGCGTATAGCTTCCAACCAGACTGAGTAAGCATAAGGCGCCTGGTGGGAACGGTGCTTCGGGGCCTTCAGGGACGATGCTTAGGATGGGGAGAGATAGCTCGAAAGCTTCTGCTCCACCACTGGCATCGCCCCATGTACCTTATCATTCAGCCCCACGATGTTATTTGAATAATTCGAGACTGTGGGGCTATAATACGGGATGAGTACGGTTTCTCCCACGATCTTGGCACTCAGCATGGAGATCAGGAAAAACGGAAGGCCCCCGTCGTGAAGACTGTGATCTGGATTCAGAAAACACTCCATAATTACTTTTAGGACGAGCGTCCTATTTATCGGCTGGCCAAACTATATTTTATTTGGCGCGACACCACCCAATACTCACAAAATAACACATATAGCGGGGACTGTGGGCGAGTACACAGTCTCCTCCTGTCTAGGACACTGTCACATCCACTCCTCGGCAGGAATAGATGAACCCGCGTGCTGGATCTCTCTATCTCGCGGGGGGGGGCCGCGCCGACGAGAGAGCGCCGAGGGATTACTCTAGGGGTGAGGGACCGAGAAAAAGGAGAGAGTTTCTCGCATCTCTCGCTAATCCCCGCGTATCACCACGACAACAGGTCTGCAGCTGTGCCTAGGCAAAGCGGGATAGCGAGGCCGGCCCGTGTACATCAAAAGCAGCCAGGTCGAGACGATAGGAGCGAGCCTCGCTGTGCGCAGCGATGAGCTTGCCGTGATGAAATCAGCTGCTCGAAAGGACCGTGCATGCTATGCTCCCAAACAACAACACACAAAAGTTGTGATCCACTGCAACCCAGAAGGTGGGAGGGAGAAATCACAGAGGTGTAATGGCCGTTCGCTCGCCATAGAATTCTAGGTTTATGATATGAATGCTTGTGCTGACAGACAACAATAAATAGACTGACACCTACACAGAGCGCTACTGAAGAGCAGAAGTTGGTTTGCGCCCTACAGTCGCGCGCGCTGTGATTTTATGCTTTCTGGTGCTTACGTCAACCTGCTCGTGACGTCTCGCTGCTCCATTGGACTGATTTTACACTTGCTTCAGAACGCGGTCACGCAAGGGAGTTCCCAAAGTTTTCGACGCAGCTACGTCCGAAGCGGGACCGGAGTTGTCAATGCACACGGACATGAACAAGATCAAAATTTCAATGACAACACAGCACTTACCCATAAAGGCAAGTGAGACTCTCTCATCCTCATCCTTATTTTTTTATTGTTGAGCCTGACAATGCATGCCAGAGATGGCGTCCATAGAGCCGGCCTGAAACTTGGATTAAACCCAGAGCTTTCCTTTATTTATAGAGTCAACAAAGTCATGTTACAGGCAATACCATGTAAAGATGTACAGTTATACTACTGGGTTTTCTCTGCCAGAGCTAAACTCTGTGAGAAGCAAGTATTTGTATGAAACTAAGAGACATGTTAAAGAGGATATTGTGCTATAAGTAACTATCAAACTAATGAAGAAACAATATTTTAATTTTGAGTGAACAAATTGATAGTAATAATATTTGACAAGCAGTAAACATGCATCGCTACAGAGCAATCAGGGATGAACTGGGAATAAACAACAGCTCAGTAGTCAGGACCTTAACAAACTATTGCCTGACTTACTATCTAGTTCATAAATATCCAAAATAGCTTTTTTTTAAACATTGCAAAGGCAGTGTGATTAAATTGAACAATAAACAATGAATCTCTTTCCCCTCAGTCCCCATAAAAGCTGTGATTATATGATCTCTCTTAATGTTGACTGCAAATAGCAACTGCATTGTGGGTTATTTCAAGCTATGTGTCCTTCCCTTACCAGTCGTTAAAACGTTAAAGTTTACATTAAGTAATAATGCAAACTTTCAGTTCATGTTACAAATAAACATTATCCTTTCCTCTATTCAGTGGCAGGGTATACAGTAGTCAAACCACCAATCAGATGTTTGTATTAATTATGTCTTCAAACTATATTTCACACCAAAGATTTATATAGTTTGCCAAAATTCAGAACCAGTCAGCAGATTTTGGGCCAGTCAGAATTGAACGCATCCGCACAGCACTGCGCTTCCGCCACAATGTAAAGTGATAAACAGCAATCATATCAAATCATACAAATATCAACTCTTTCAAATCATATAATCAATGTATATATATATAATATTATATTTATATATAGTATGTATATATACTATAATATATAATATATGATGAAAGACAAAGACTGCCGATGTGTGTGGAAAATTGTCTGAACAAATATTTGAACACATTGAATACATTGACCAGTGAACAAATAATTTATGTTTCTCATAATTTAATTATATAATAATTCTAATTATAGCCATGCATCCATTTTTCAAAACACTTATCCTATGTCAACTCGTGGGAATGCTGGACCATTATTATAATCGCTGTCTGCATTTTGATTTTAATAAAAAAATTAATAAAAACCTGGGGATGAATGTAGACAATGTGATTATCATGTAATTGTTCATGAATGAGCTATCACTAGTGGGAGCTACTAGAACACAGGAGCTGCTCTGGAATACTGGGCATGTTAAGACATGTTTTTCAGCTTCCCAATTACACTTCTGCTAACAGAGTCTGACAGATGTGCGATTTCTAGGTATCTGGAATAGTACTGCATTACAATCAGGTAATTAAAGCTGAGCGCTGTGACAGTCTCGCAGGCAGTTCACTTCTCATTAGAAACCTTTGCATGGTGTCAGACAGTTAGTCTGACAGTGTTTGCACTCTGTAACTTTAGTCTTCATATCACTACTGATTCTCAGCCACTGTACATACTGTGTGCTCATCCTAATGGGCCTTGTAATTCTTTGCAAGAGTTTTTGCCATGTGCTTTTTGAAAATGGCAAGTTAGCTGGAACAGATATTTCAGCTGACTAAAATGTGGTTGGTAAAGCCCATTTTGGTTTCATGACTGATTGAATTTCTGTATACATCACTATAAGTTACCTTTTTCACCATAAGATTAGGCTTGAAAAATATTCTAATCTGTATGTACCAATAATGTTTATTTGGAAGCCTAATGTGATGATGCCCATGCAAATATAATAAAAGTTATATATATATTTTTTCATGATTAAATACCGTTTGTACTGTGTGAGAAAATTAGTCATATTATAAAGTCAACATACTGTTTCTAAAATAAAATAGGTGACTAGGCAAGAACGTAGTTGTCTAAACTTAAAAGATAGTGCCTATTTGAAAATTTGCTTGGATATTTTCAGAGATATGAGCTCCAGGATGTTAGCGGCTATTCAAAGCTCATGAACTAGCTGCGAACATCTTTACCTCGGCCAGCTGTTCTGAAATTTTTTCTCTGGCTCTGATGTCTCTATCCACCTTATTTTTTCCTGTAAGCGTGGGCACAGCAATTTGTAAATTTAATGTGTCTGGCTTCAGGTCTCATCCGCTTCCAGCTATTTTTAGCTGTACAAAACTGTTTGTTTTGCTGCTTGATATTGAAATTTGGTGTGTCTTACCATATTATTTTAATTTATTATCTTAATTATGAACACACTGGTTTGTAGTGCAAATAGTTTTACCATTTACTGCACTTTGTTGTTATTCTCATTATTTCCCTACAGCGGCTAATGAACCGGAAGTCTCGCACATTAACAGAAACCAGCTTACTTCAACATTGAAAAATAAGGTGAATAGGGGTTAAACATGAGCTATAATTCGACTTGTAATGGCTGTTGTTGTGTATTAATTATTATTGTTCAATAAATAATATTTATATAAATACTGTAGTATTTCATAGAATATTGGGTATTGACAAACGATCTGTTAGTGATGGTGATTTTAGTTACATTGTTACACCATTAGATGGCGAATAGAGACTGTTTTTATGAGTGAGTCAGCAGTAAATACTTTTATATTGAAAGAGACTGAAACAAGGTTGTAAACAAGGACATTATTTTATGCTTTCTTTCAACCAACACCTTGTAATGGTGCATTTCCACAACAGTGTCAGATCTGCACTCAGTGCCGCTGGCAACGCTACAACGCCACTGCTTTGGGGCGTGTCAAATTTAGGGCAGAGCACGCCTCTGAAAACAATGTTTACACCCTGTTTGCATTTCATCTTTTAACGGCAATTGATTTTAGCCTGGCGTTTTAAGCTCGATATTTGCATAAAGTTGAGGAATGTCCAACATTTTTGACGCTCTTGGCCGCTTTCAGCGATTTCTCTGCCCCACTTTCAATCCCATAATGCACTGCATGAGCATTTAGGCTTAACTTCCATAGGAATTAATTGAAAACACTCACTACGTGCCAGTGGAAACGCACCGGAGGACGCGACCAACAACTACAACCGCGGCGCTGTCATCAGAATCACCCGTACAGATGAAAGGCTAGTGACGACACAGGTATCCCTTTTCTTCAGACGACAGCACTATGTTTTATTGTGATATGAGATGGAGCTGAAGAATGATGCCTTTATCAAGATGCAGTTAATCCACCTTTCACAGTGAATCTCTCTTTTTATACTCTACTATCACAATAAGCTTTTAACTTCCTTAAAGCACTCTGCGTTTCCTCTACATTTCTGTTCTAAAGTGACACCCCTTTTTTGAATTAGTAACAGAGGGCTTGGGCCATCTGTTCAACTGTCACTTGAGATTAGATCTGTGGTTAGTACAATGTGGTCACGATTTAACTAAAATTAGGAAATTAATTAATTAGATGTATCCACTAATTAATATGTTGTGGGAACAAACTCTTAATCTATTTTTATATACACATTTAGGAAATTATTTTCATCTTGGTGTTTCCATGCAGCATATTTTTTTATGCATTATTCCAAAATTCACATGAACATACGCGGACGGAAACCCAGCTAGTGATTTAATGGTGCATTGTGAAGTCTGCTAGTTTCTCACTGCATACTGGACAGAGAAAAAAGCAGAAACAAATCAAATGAGAAACGTTTTAACAACCATCAGCTCTCCTTATGCAATTGGATACAGTTATCAAAACACCTCACATCCACCCCACCACTAACAAAAAACCTTTGCATGGCCATATAAAGTAAAAACTGAAGTTTTAACAACCGCACAATGACATACCCACACTGATGCAAGACCACTAGGGAGTGAGAGAGTGTCTCCTCACACACATTCTTTATATACCAGACGTCTGTGCTGGTTCACAATAGCAGAAACGAGGATAAAAAAGCTCACAAAACAGGATGAAGAAATGACAGTGAGAAAATTTCATTTATGAAAAGATTCATCCATTTACTGCTCATCCGTTTGCCCAAGACGCCTGCAGCTTATCCGAAATTGGACACCCTGGTGATAAATTGAGGCAAAAGGAAAAAAGGAAGGAAGAAAGCAAATGATTTTTGAAAGGGCAGGGGAAAAGCTGTCTGTCTGCCTCTGGGTAGTGGGAGGGCCTCTCTCTCAGGGATTCAGACAGCTGCCATCTCATCCCAGAGTGGAATAGATGAGCAAGCACGTCCCAACAGCTGTCCCTGTGCCTGTAACTGTTACTGGACACCAAAGATGCAACTCAACGTTCAACATGAAGGGGAACTGAATCAGCCTAGAGTGCAGCTTGATCTTCATCATGATTTGTCACGTTTACGCCTCCTTACAACAATCTATGGCCAGCCTCATCCAGCCGTACCCTTCCCTCATCCATCATGATGTGGGCGGCCCAATTGCTCTAGCACCTCTAAACTGCAGCATCCACACAAAC